>JANKHO010000721.1:0-16636 GCA_027627235.1 Agrocybe chaxingu | reverse complement strand
CTCCACTCCCACTCCCGCCTCCGCTTCGTCTCAGCCAGCTGCAAAGGCCAGGACCGCGTCGTCTGCACTTTCATCCACGTCAGCCACAGTGTCGACCGTACCATCGACCGTATCATTGAATGCTGGTGGCTCCGGGAAGGCGAAAGCGAGGAAGGGAGCACCAGTTAGACACTGGGCAGACGATATACCAAAGGAGGAAATTGATCGATTTGTTGGGGTGAAAATAGTGCAGGACGACGACGAAGAGGACGAGGATGAGATTCAGGTCGTAGCGGTCAATTTGAAGGGCAAGGGGAGGGCAAGATGACTAGATTTACGCGTCTCCATCGTCATCCTGCTCTATCTCGGAAATCCCAAGGTTCGATGAGATGAATTCCGTCCTCGCCATGTCTCCACTACGATCAATAATTGCCCATTTTTTTCTGGACAGCACTCGTCCAACAACGCACTGGACTGCTTGCAAGTCTGTGATAATTTCCGTCGTGGTTCTTGTATAAGCTACAAAGTCTTTTGTAGCGTCCCGGCCGTATGTGACTGCGGGCTCTATATAGGCGAGCAGAACGGTCTTCCCTCGGAAAAGATTCGTCCAGAGAGCGTCATTGGGAAGGTCTATTTGGAGGATGCATTTCAGCTTGCCGTAGAATATGATGCGCCTCATTCTGCCCCTGCCATCCTTGACTTCTACCTCGTACTTTCCTTTGATAAGCACCATTTTTGCGTGTTAAGATAGCAATGTACAAACTCACTCGGACATATGACATTTCTCGCTCATTTGACTTCCTTGATGCCACCTCGGTACGTATTCTATCGCCTCCATTGAGGATTCGCACTTTCCCCCATCTTGGCATCGTTTTTGGAAGCTTTTTCTTGATAACTGCCTCTGATATGTCAATTACTTCACTGAAATACCGTGCTATTTTTGACCGCATGGTGTGTTCAGGAGCGAAGGTCTTTAGACAAGGAGTGCGCAGAACAGATAATGGGTCTGCTTGCTTGGTGAGTGCGAAATATAATGCTAGTCCGAGACATACTCACATTCTGGGAACATAGTTTCTACTTGAGATAGCTCGCCTGACGTTAGGTCGAGGTCGTTCTTGAGACCATAGTAGATGTCAATTTGTTCAAGATATGCCTTGTGCAACACACGGTTGTTGAGATTTGACCATGGATGGGTTTTCGACTGAAGACCTGCTTGGAGGTAGCCACAATAGCGCTCCATGAAGAACGTCCAAGCCGTCCAGACAGGGCCACAGAAGCGAATGTTATCCGGTATGTGAAGGAGCCCGTGGATTGTGAGTGTGCAAGTTGATAATCGATCAATATCATACTGATAATAGATCCTAGTAATCATGAGCAGTGTTCAAAACAAGTGAATACCAACGTACTTTTCATATTCCTCAACCCACTTAACAATTCTGTCTTCAAGGTCGTCGATTTCATCATGAGTGATCGAAAATTGCATACAGATCTTCATGATATTGACCAAATCCATCATGTGTTGATAGTACTTCTCCCTTCTGAACCGCCCGCAAAGGAGAATAGGCGCCATATACATGAACCAGAACGACCAGCCCTCGGCCGTCATATCAGAGGCATTGGTGAAGACATTTGGAATCAAGCGTACAAAGTCTGCCGGGATGTGCGCCACAGCGGCTTCGGTTTCTTGTCCTATCTCTTCCCAGATATGTTCAGGTATGATATAGTCCTCGACCCCGTCATCCAGCCCCTTGAATCTTCCTTGCCAGAGGTAGAATAGGTTCTTGACCACGTTCTCGAGGAGCAGGTGCATGTAATCCCATGGGACAGCGCGGGCAAAGTCGATGGAGCCAACGCGATTCAAGGTAGGCATACCCTTAATGCCAGTGGACATCATGATGTGCTTGCGCTCTTTCTCCGTAGTTGCTCTCGTTATACGTGCCGTGATGGATGCCCAGTCGGTATGCTTGCGCCAAGGCAGATTGTATGGGTCCACGGACTGTTCGCCGTCAGGTCTCGTCAAAGGTGCATAATATGTTTTATTTTTGGAGTTTGGATTATTGACGGCTTCGATCCAGCAACCTCGGCATGGAAAAATCGCATTGTGGCCTTTGATATTCTGGCTGTGGTTGATCGCAACCATATCACCAGTTTTGAGGATCACGTAGGCTCGCAGGAGGAAGAAAAGCGCCATGACACAGTCAAAGGTCTTGACACCTATGGCAAGTTTTTCCAGTTCGTCGTCAAGCAGCTCGAGAAAACTGCTGATGTCTTTGGGAAAATGAGGACCTGGTATTACACCAAGACAGATGAGGCGTGCAATGTGCGTTCGAATTTCCGGTGGAAGGTTGTAGATTTGAATCAGGATTGGGGTGGCAGAAGGACCGCCTCTTCGCCGCTTGTAGAGGAGGTAGGAGTCGAAACAAATTGAGAGTGCAAGGTCATGTTTATCCGAGAAGTACTTGTAGCTGAATTGCTTGCCATTGACAGTGACATAGGACCGACAAAGATTTTGATAATGCCGTGAGTCGAACACATCTGATATTGTGTCTTTGCTGATCTTGTACTCGTGCCGATACATGAGCCGATCGCATGTTTCGGGGTCTGAAAACATGCGTTGAAGTCGCGGAATCATTGGGATATAACAGAACATGCGGCGCGGTTTTTTGACATCGTTCCAGCGATCTTCACCGCAATAGCTGCAGAACTCGTCATCGCTTGCGTTCTTCGTGTACGCCATACAAGAGTTGACACAACAATCCTGCCAGATTGGCACTACTCGTGAGAGTACGGCGAGTCGGTGGAGGATGACATAATGTGATGAAATGTCGAGTTTGTGTTGAAAGGCAAAGCGCATCTGCTTGAATGCTATGCGTGGCATTTTGGACACCATGAGTAGCTTGAACGCCCGAATATTGTCGTGATCCTCCTCCGAAAGCTCAGAGAGTCCTATGAAGGCATACAAATCTGTATTAGGAAGAGATATAGAAGGATATATGCGCGTACGATTCTCCCAGTCCTCTTTATACTCATCATCATTGAGCATGTCCTCGATTGTCTCCATTTGTAGCCCGACATCAAGGTCAGCTTCATCCTCGGTTTCATTGAATGTTGACCAGATATTGTACTCTTTGTTGTGGCTGCCCTCAGAGCCTGCTGACGGGCTAGACGCGATACTGTCTGAATTGTCGCTGCTCTCAGATCCGCCATGAAAATCGTTGTCAATCGTTTTGAATATTTGAAGATCGTCATCAGCAGCGAGGGAGGAAGGGGGAGTTGAGGTGTATTCATGCTGATATGACCGCCTACTTTCTGAAAGGCTGTCGTCTTCGCCGGACGCCGCAGATATCTCGTCGTTGCTCCCAAATTGCCCCTTGTCATCCGAAAAAAGGTATGCGTTTGTTTCTTCCGCTTCAGCTTCGTTGAGCATATACTCTTCCTCAGACAATTCTTGTTCATATCTGTTGTCGTCCTCACACAGCCCAATATCTACATCGTCGTCGTCATCCATGAAGTCTTGGGCTGCCGGATGAGACGCAAAGTCGCTACGGCCCTTCCAGTGTCGTCGGATTGTTCGACGGGTCAATTTCTCCTGACACCAAGGATTGCAATGGCAGTATTCCTTTCGTCTTGGACGCTTCCCGTGTTTCTTGGCACTTGATCGCTTTGTTCGTCCCATTCGGGGCCAGGAAAGTGAGCAAGGAGAGGGGCCGTTGTGCTCGCAACCTCCACAGCAAGAGAACGTTCTGAGATCATGACAGAGAACCGCCTCCCGAGGACTGGCAGAATCGACGTCTGACATTGACAGTGTACTTCAACGACTTCGGGGAGTTATTTTTAGACAAGGTGTCTTGCACCCCCTGGAAGGGGGTACAGCAGCGGACGCTAAAATTAGACGTCTTCCGATCGTAATTGTGTACCTTCCAGAAAGGGATTCTGTGACGTAGGGTGTAACGTACCTCCCAATTTTTGCATATTACCGTTTAGGGGGTGTGATGTGACGTTTCGGCTATTCGCAGTGAAATCCCATCAAATTGCAAATTGTAGAGGTCGGCCGAGCTCGACTAGAGGACTTGGAGAGCTGGCTGAGGAGAGACTAGAAGCTCGTGCACACTCCCCGAGTATGTACGGATTCCAGAACCCCCGCGGCATGCGCATCGAAGAGGAAGAGGCGATTCGCGAGTCGAGGCCTCCAGGCTTGGCGATATCTTACGCGGCATGCGTGCTTTCTAACTCCAAATTCAAGTTCAAACAGTGTCTGGCTCAGCGAGTTTTTCGTGCTTTTGGAGGCACCGTCGTACGCCGCAGAGAACGAGGAAAAGACTATCGTTTGTCTTACGATAAGACTCATCTCAGGCTGACGCTCTCTGTTTAGCCCATACGATCTTCTCCGGGTGCTCTCGCTAACGTCGAATCCTTTCCACCTCCTGGGTCATTCCGGATCTTCAAAGGAGGACTTCTCCAGAAACCAAGTATTTTCCTCAACGTCCGCGATCTAACTCGTTTACATTCTGCTCGAATGGCCAACAAAATACAAATACTGGACACTACCGCCTTTCCGACGTCCGACGTCCGATACATAGAGATACCTGACGAATGCCGAACCTGAAAATTCCTCGATTCCATTACACCACCCTCGCCTCGCCAGCCAATCTTCTCGAAGGGTTGCTATGGACTCGGATTACCCATTCAGCGCCGGTCCGCCAGACCAGAAGCTTTCGTTGAGTAGTCGTCGGATTTATCGAGCACCGACACTACCCGCCGGTCGGCGCATGCACCTCATCATTGGTCAGCGATGCAACTACCCACAATCTGCTATTACGCTCGGGATCGGCGCTTACGAGTAAGTACATCCCCCCCGAGTCCCTCACGCGGCCGCACGCTAGAGTAGAAGAAGAAGAGTAACACCGTTAGCGCCTCGAAAACTTAATGTGTGTTCGAGAGCGCGGTCTTCTCGTCTCGGAAGGTGATGTGTCTCTTCTTCCGAGTCAGCCCGCTTGGATGAGGATCTCATCGGGGGGTTGACACTCGGGGAGGTTAAGTGATGGTAATGCTCATACGCAGTGACCTGTAGAGTGGAAGAAATCTCTCTAGGGATGGCGGAAATCCTTTGGTAACACCTTTCGACAATGCGACGGGCGTGGGACTCCACTGAGAGGGGAGGTGTTGTCGGAGACGCTCCTTCCTGACGTGGTACTGGCTGTAGGCGCGATGACGAACTTCTGCCTTAAGAATAGCAGGAATGAGTGCATGTCGAGCTGGAGATCGTGATGGAGAAGAGGTAGAATTTGATTATCTTATCTTTATTCTCTAAATCTGCATCTTATCCACCTTCTGATTGAACTCATTCCCACGATCCTGATTTCCTTTCCTCTCAAGGACTTGTCAAGAACTACGCGTCCCGAATTCACTATGCTTCGACTTTCAGTGAAGTATTTTCCATCAGGTTGCTCATTCCGCGCGAAGTACGACGTGGACAAGTTTGAATCAAGCGAAAGAACAAATCTGGCAAACAGTTTCGAGGGCCTCGCCGGAACACCCAATAAACGCGCAATACTTTTGTTTATTTCTGCGATAAATAAATATCTCGAAGCTGCGCACCCTTGGACTCAAAAGGGCCTTTGGCAAGCTCACGACGGTGACATAGGCCTTCTCCTGCCACCAGGACCCCTCCTTTGTTTTGCCAGTCGTATATCAGCCTCTTGAGATGATGGGGTACCACTCAGCCATCTGCGACCTCTCCAATCACCGCCTCTCATGTCCTTGACGTACCCAGATTATGCTTCGACGCGACAGAGATCGACATACTGTCAAACAATCCTTTTATCCAAACTTGAAGACACGTACCCGATTCCGCTGTCGGCTACTTTGACCAACCTAAGCAGCGGGTTCAACGGCCTGTCAAGGCAAGGGAACGCGGCTTATGGGTCAAAGGTATGCATTGTGCCACTTACCTTCAAATCTATCCAACAAATGATGACAGTGGAGTGTTTATTCCCCTTCAGTGATACCCGGGTCCAAAGGAATGCGAAGAAGGGCACAAAGGTAAATTGACCCTGTTGTCCTCCGTGCCAGGGATATCTTTGATAAACGTCCAGCCACAGAACAAGCACTGTAGGCAGAGATCCACACTTGATAACATCCCACAAGCTTCCAGCTGGCTGCATTGCAAGTGAACCTTTTGGTTCTCCGTCAAGAGGAGGGTGAAGAAGGGGTTGAAGGTCGGTCGACGTAGCTGTCCATCGTCCAGGATTATCGCTGAGAAACCTTTTAGAACCCTTTAAAGAAACGGTTAACGAGCACTGGTTTCTACCAACACGCTCTTTCGGAGGACGCGGCGCAGCTCAGGCCGAGTAAGAAGCCTAAAGTGACTCGCGTCCACCGGAGGACATGCCTTCATCCCTCTGCCCCAGCCAGTTCCTGCAGCGTCGGGGAGCATGGTCATTGTCACTGTCCCAGGTGGGCGCCAACAGAGCGCCACAAAGACTAAGTGACCGCAGACGCGTCGCGACAATGCAGGCCCGTACATGCAGGGTACCTGCCGTTGCGGGCCCATCCACCTCTCAGGCAAAGGTGAAGCAATCGAGGGTTAAGAACCCACTTCCTACCATCGATCGATATGAGCACCAACCCAGCACCAAAGCCGGACAATTCGATGACGCTGTAGCTCGAGGTTGCCCTTTGCACAAGCCCGACGCTACCCGACGGCTCGCGGGTGCTCTCCGTACCGCGCGTCATGCAGCGGACGCAGGGCATGCCCGAGCAACAATTCGAGATGCCTGGGGGATCGTCTCTTGGGGTCATGAATTTCGGGATGGCACCAACGACCACGCCCGCGATGGGCTATTCACCTCACCGCGCAGGCCCGCCGATGCCACAGCGTCCGCATACGACCCACGTCTCCACGTTCCAGCTGCATCTCCCAGTAAACAGCTCTGCCTCTGTTACCTCCCACCGCATCCACAAGCGCCCGCGATGGAGCAATTCCCTCCTCCGATCGGGGCGTACATGGCCCCGCTCCGTCCGTCCGCCCACCCACTCCCTGCGCAAGCCGTCTACCCCGCCCCACACTCGAGCCCCCACTTTTCGGCGGTCCCGAGAGCCCTTGCGGTTGCACCGCCAGCGAACCCTTCGCCGGCAATGAAAGTCCACCCAGATGGGATGTCTGCCTACCTGGACTATGGCATCCCGGTAACGCGAAGGAAGCAGGAGGAGAGGCAATCATGGGCTGTCGACATGCCAGACAATTCTGGCTCGTGCAGGTTCCTGAAGACGAGGAGGCGTCGGAGAATGCCTCGCCGCCCGAGCAGCCGATGACGGAGCTCAAGGAGCTGGAGGTCGTCATGGCCGAGTTAGACGGCGAAGCCATGAAGGCTCTAGCGACAGAAATATACCGCATGCTCACGGAGGGGCAGGAGGTGGCGTCCGGTGTTGAGTGATCGACTTTCTTCCTTCGTTTCGTTTTCCGTTTCATCTTTCGTTTCCTCTTACCTTCTGAATTGTTTTCGCTATCCTTATTGCTTTCTGCTTTTACTTTACCTATGTACATCACTTGCTACGCTTTCCTGCGCTCTCTATGAATATATGACTCTCATTGTATTTATTATACCCCTCTCCACGTCCATATACCACACTCGCATTACTCATCGAGTTACTCCATTCCTTGAATATCATGTACGTAGTATAGTCGGTTCTTAGTTGAATACACAATTTCTTACACCTGCGTTTTGAATGTCGAGAGTGGCATAAGTAGGTGGTATTGTGACATCGAGAAAGTCGGGAGGCGCATCAGTTGGGAATCGGAAACACTTACCTCGCTCGAAAAGGGAAGTATATCCTAAAGTGCCACAATGGCGCGCTTGGAATCACTTCTGAATTAGCTCGATCACGAAAGTACCCTTCGATTTCGCTTCATCCTTTGTTCGACTTTCCTGTTCACACAGTAGCAGCGTCGAGCCACGGAATCCTTTTCGGCGTGCAAGTGAGTCGGAAAGGCCCAGAACAACGGTGTCATGGACCGCAGAAATCAAGAGATCTAACACCACACCACTCCTTCACATATCTAGACCAACATGAGATTGGGCAATACACCCGGGGCTTCTCGGTGATTATGAGCAGTGTGGCCTCCAATCGAGTTATGTGTAGGCCTTGACACCAAGCGCATGTAACGCGGTGGGACGGTGTTTCCCAATGTGGCAGCCGGAAGTTGTGAAGTATGTGGCCCGATCTTATGGCCATGGTGCGCGACAGACAAAGGAGAAGCCAATTTATTTTTGCACCTTCGCTACGGCGTCCTGCTTTCGGTAGCCGTGTGCGCACTTGCGAATACGGCGGGCCACAAATTTTCTGCATATAAATTGTGGGCAAACGCCTTGTCTTTCCTCCCAGAAACGAAAACCACTACCACCAACGTGCGGTTGTTGACCTGCCCTCACGACATTCCTTACTTCAACCTCTTCACTACACCACGCTACCGCAATTGCATCTTTTCCTGCAATGTCTTCGAACACCGCAACAAGGTCGTCCCCCAAGAAAAAGGTCCATTGGTCGCAGCCATTGTCTGAAGGGTCGAAATCGATTGATCAGGGGACAACGAGCGATATGGTACGCTTCTGCCTATATCCTGGTGATCGCTGCTAATCTTGTCTCTGTTTCTTAGTTCGCCGACGTGAACCTGGGGATTTCCATCAATAGAAAAGATCCCCTTTACAGGTTTCTCAGGCAAACATACCCTGAAAAGAGCGACGAGGAGCTTCGGCCTCTCCTTTTCCTGCCTGAGGATAGTTGAAGGCGCTGCGGGCATTGGCGCATGTTCTCTCCAATAATCTTTACCAGATTTCCTGCGATTATTTTAAAATATTCTCCCTGGTTTTACCTCATGGATATGTCTGAGAAATACATGAAACTGTTGTATTTCCTTTTCGTCAACATATTCCTGAGAATATTGTGATCCGTAAGGTACTTCCATAACAGGATTTTTCTCCGGATGAAAGGGTGCATATATGGAAGGTGCAACGATTGAATCACCATAACATCCTGTCTGTGGCTGATAATGTCAGAAAAGCACCTCGAATATGCAGACTTGGGATGTAAGCTCTTATTTAAGGAGATAATAGTCCATTCTGGATCCACTTTGCCTGCTTCATGACCAGGTCCTGGGCCGACATGGACGTGGACCCTGAGCAGATAGTCGTGTCAATTCTGAGCAGGACTGAACCCTTGACTGCCGTAGATTAGTCTAAGAGGGTGAGAACTGGTCATGAAATTGTTGTGAAGGCATAACTTACATGAAGAGAGGTACATTTTCAGGGAAAAGGGTGCAGGGTGACTGAAAGAGATGGCGCAGGAGAAGAAAATCGTGATGAAAAGGGTCCATATGCTACCGCGGGGTTAGTAACACTGATCAAGAGGAGTGGCCGTCCTGTGAGCAAAGACCCGTCCGCTATCTAGAAATCTTACCTTCCAAGAATGGGAAGAATCCCCCGCCGGGTCTTTACCGAGGCGTAAATCACTGGTATGCCTGCCAAAATGATCACAATATTCTCCGTAAATACTGGAGGGAACGACGATTGCAATATTTTGAATTTTTTATCCCATATAGCTACCAGGAAAATGATAATGATTGTTTTTCACATTATTCACAATAAACTTTCAGTATTCCTGAGGAGAATATGCGCCAACTCCCGCAGTGAGGAGAGATGTAGTTACGCTGTTCTGCGCGTCCTGATCTCATTTTTTTGCGAACGCTCAATGTACATGCCGTAGTTATATATAGAATATTCACCTATCTTGTTGCGTCCTTTCTTACTTAGTGACTTAAATTTACCAGATGCGCATCAGCCGACCGTGACATTCTACGCAATGGCCCGGAAAGGGAATTATATCCTGAAATGTCACATCCCGCCATCTGATCCCGTCGATAACGATGCTTTCTGAGATCTTGCTTTTCTCTGAAATGACGAACAACTCGAACCCATTTTTCATGTCAGTGAGTGTTGCAGTTCTGATGCAAATGACGTTCGTCGAAGTTCCGCCCCAATTTATTCCAGATACAACGCAAGAGACGCTTGACTGGACCGAATGACGTGGCCTTCGCAACTTCCCCATCTCGCCGCATTTCTCAATGACGAA
Organism: Agrocybe chaxingu; assembly: GCA_027627235.1. Taxonomy (NCBI): domain Eukaryota; kingdom Fungi; phylum Basidiomycota; class Agaricomycetes; order Agaricales; family Agrocybaceae; genus Agrocybe; species Agrocybe chaxingu. The sequence continues at coordinate 6,529 of JANKHO010000721.1, read as the reverse complement.
TTGTTTAGTAACTCATGAATAAGATACTGTGCTACTTGTACGCGCGTTCGTCCCCCTCTGACTGCCGCAATATCCAGAATGCTCGCGTCTACCTCCACGTTTGTCCTCGTCGCCCAGGCACCTGGAAACGTCTAGAAACGCGAGAAGTGACTGAGAAGATGTATCATTCAAGAATATCATGCTGGAAATCTGTCTATGCTCTCTGCTCCGTGGTGCTTGTCTCCCGGAATCCGATGTTTAGCTGTCGATGGTGGGTCCTGGTAGATGGGTCAATTAGGTGAGTAGTATTCCTGTCGTACTCGGCGAGGATTGATTTCACTTGTCCTTTCGCAGTTTAAGACATAACTGTACTCGAAGAATGGAAACAATCGACGTCTGTCGATTCGCATCTTTTGGATCTTTTGGTAGAGGCCGCCATCTTGCCCAGAAGCGTTTTCCGTTATCTTCACTTGCCTCCCGGAGACCAACCCAATCGGCCTACGATATGGAGTCGAAAAAATATTCATGACGCCTAGTTCGTGCTTGTCCTGACAGAACGGGCTCTTTTTCGGGCGTCCGAGAGGTGTCCGTCACGAGGACACGCTTGTGCGGAACATGTGCGATGACGGGTAACGATGTCCACCCGCATTCCTTCGAGCTTCAAGAAAAGGGCCGTTCATATCTTCTGCAACAGCTATCCTTGGAATTTGGCTAAGCGCGCCTTCGCGGTCCCATATTCCTGCTTGGCCCCCTTCCTTCGTTTTCCGTAAACCCGGAAATGCTCGAACGAATACCACCCAACACGGGAAGTACGGGACGACTGGATACCCAGACAGCTGCTCCGAAGACGTGATAGTCCTTTTAATAATGACACTCTCTAAGTGGATTCTCGGACATAGCATGAACAGGTGAGTTGCATCCTCGACTTGAAGGCATCGTGACTGATGGGCGGTCCAAGCGCAGAATCGCGGCACCTGGACGCCATAAGCAATGCACAAATCTCCCGACCAATTCCACGGAATCCCTACGGGCCATATCGCCAATTACGGGGGACACTCTATTTGGTCGAAATGTTTGCTGAATGCTGAACGCGATCACGTTACCCAATTTCGCCCCTAAATCAAGGCTTGCGGCTCCTCCCTCTTGCCTCTCTATACCATCCTCCCTCACGCCGACTGGCTGCCGGCACCTCATCCCACTCCCTTCCGTATTCACTGCCACTGCGACACCCTCACCACTGTCGACACAATCCCCGACTTGCTCTACGACAATATTTCCTGACGACGGCGGTCCAGCCAGCTTTGCGATATCTTCCCTTCTACACGATGCGCCCCCCATCCTACGACCCCTCCCCATCCACGACCCCCTCACTCCCAGAGGTCCCCTCCACCTTTGATTCGGAAAATACAGTCCCCGTGGCAAGCGATCAGATGAATGCCACTCACCAGAGTGACGTTGGTTTCTCTCCGCGTCAACTGGTTCGTTATTTCTATTTAGAACACCCTGTCAGGCCGCTTAAACTTCTCCCTAGAGCCATGGTTTCAGCAGCTCGTCGTCGTCGACTGCTGCAACCCCGGCCAGCACCGGTGAGTCATTGTCGACCCCACCCGCGTCTGTGGATGGGCAATCGGTGCGTCTCTCTTCATATCCCCCGTTAGTTGCTCCTTCGCTCAGACGCCATATAGCCGCCAAGTCTTACGCACGAGGAACGTCAAGACACAGCGTGTGAGACTGAAGGTCCAGGCAGGGGTGCAAACGCGAGGCAGAGGTCCAAGGTATTTCGTCTCCTACATATGCTGGTTCAGATATGTTCTGAGCAGGGATGCAGCAGAAAGCTCCTTCCGCTTCAGCGACAGACGGATCGAATAAGAGGAAGAGGAAGAATGGTACGAAGGTAAGGCGGCACCATCGCTCCTTTCCCGGATTTGCTGCTGATAAACCTATGTAGAAACCTTTGAAGAAACGGCTGACGAGCACAGGTTTCTACGAACACGTTCATGCAGAGAATGTCGCAGAGACCGCCCCAGGTAAATACAAGAAGCCCAAGGTGACTCGCGTTGACGGCAGTCTGGACCCTGGCGTGTCCTCCGGAGGACACGCGTTCATCCCTCCGCCTCTGCCAACTATCGCTGCTGGTCCTGTGGTTGCTGCCACCACCCAAGCGGGTGGGCGTCAACCAAGCGCTGCGAAGATCAAGCGGCAACAGACGCGTTGCAACGCCGCGAGCCCGTACGGGCTACCGTCCAATGCACAGGGAAAGAAGAAGTCGAGAGCTCCGTCTTCTCAACCGCCACCTGCCCAGTTTCCTAAAACCGTTCCATCTCATCCAGCACCATATCTGAATGAGGCATACGAAACATGCACGGAGGAATTTGACGCCCATACTCAACCAAAGGCTGATTTGGTTCAACAGCTCCAGGGGCCTGCAGTTGGGCCGTCATCCTTCGGGGTGACGGATTTCAGCCAGCACCAGGAATTTTTTCCTGCCATTCGTGGGCTCGATTCTCAACTGTACGCGGCCGGAGTCACCACCGCTCCATTCACGCTCCACCCTAGTCTTGACATGCTTGCGGGAATGCACCAATCAAGCGCCTACACCGACAATCTAGGGCAGTACCAGCCACCATTGGCCCAGCCCGACGCTACCCACCACCACCACTACGCACAAACATATTCGAGCGTCTCTGGGTCCCAAGTATCACCTATGATAGTAAATTACGGTGCCCCGAGAGCCGTGAGCTATCATCAATCCCTGCCCCAGGAACACGAACCGCAGATGGCGTTCGCTGGTCAAACCTTCGTTCAACCGGTTGCATTATACGCCGACCAGGTGCTTCATCTGGATTTCACACCTCGTCATCCCACCGCTGAGGGAGGGTGTTACATGCAGGATCTTCATCAGGTCCATGTTCACGAAGGCCCGCAACAAGCGTCACACTATGGTGATCAGGCTCGCACCACGGCACCTCACGGTGGCATGGCGTATGACGCTTGGGTAGGTCAACACGGCGTAGAACACGCTCAGTTCCTATAAAATTTTCACTGAATGCTTCATTTGGGTCTATGTTTCCGTTCTTGCCTCTTCTATTTCTTTCTTCTTCATTTTCGCGCTATCGTTATGCTCTCCGAACTGCTTTCTGCCTCTAGCATGTCGACGACTCTTTCTTGCTTTCATTATTGATACTTCTTTGCCTCTACGCTGCTTTCTTCTCTGATTAACCCATATTTACGCGTTGTCCTTGGACACCTTATCCTCATACCACATTCATCTCTTCATCTGCGTCTCATATCCCGTTGTATATCGATAGCTATTCAGCTTCGTCTCTGTTACAGTAAATCCTACAGGTATCTGGTCTCTTCTCGTCATGCCTCTGTTCTGTCCTCCTTGTCTCTGGTTGTACTGTCTCTGAATAAAACATACTTATATTTTTATCGTACGTTGGAGGTGCGGCTGAAATTTATTTGGGCCAACGCCAACCGATCCAGGGAAAGAAAGTGACCCACGTCGTCTCTCATTTCTTCGGGATATGCCCCTCGATTCAATCCCGAATAATGATTTAGACACTCCGGTGCAGCGCAGGTCAAGTACGCTATCCTTAACGACGCAAAAGGCGCGAAACTCGAACCAGCGGGGCTTCTGCTTTATTTCGTTTGCAAGAGAAAATGTAGTAACCGCGTCTCTTTGAACGAGCAAGGGCCCGGGCGTTCACAATGGTGGCCTAGGTAATCTCTTGCGACCCACACCCCTCCTTTGTTTCGCCAGCCGTATATGAGCTTCTCGACGCGATGGAGCGCCCATTCACCACCTGCTTCCCTTCCGAAAATCGCCACTGATGTCCTTGACATATGTACCTAAAGCACCACGCGCCAACGACCGTACCACGACCGACGTCCACCGACTGTCAAACAATCCCTTTATCCGAAGAAACCGCCGTGCGATTGCGATTCGCTCTGCAGTGACTGCTTCACACAGCCGAGTTCTGGCCCAGCTTGTTGATCCTCGAAACGAACAACGATCAGGAAGCACAGGGTGGATGGTGTTCGGATGGTATGTTCCTTCTCCTTACTTATAGACACGAGCGAGGTGCTAAATTAAAAAAGAGCCTCAATTGAAAATAAGGCCGTGCAAGAAGCACGCACCGTACGAAATCGGAGGAACGGGCGTCATATTCGGCAGGCCGACGAGTACCCTCGGTGTCCAAACGCCCGTGTCGCTACCACCGTTGCGCGTTATCCTGGACAACCTCAGCGACCTACGTCAGGATTTTGTCGGGATAGACATACGATTCAAGGCTGCCAACAGCCCACGGCAATCCATGTCGCTACCACCGTTGCACGTTATCCCCCCTGTCCCATGCCATAGGCAGTGGCAAACATTCGACAGCGCCTTTCAGTAAGCGCATGCCTGCTTTCCGTGCATCAGCATGCCCTGAAGCCACCCGACCTGGTGGTCAACAACCCGCAGCAACCAGTTTTCTGAACAGGAAAGCGAGCCCTCCTGAGGCACCTCAGTCTTCATTTATCGAGTTCCGCGTGAACCTTGGTGGCACAAACTTCGACATATCCACTCCGGCTAAGCAGACAAATATGCTGGGCGAAGGCTCGGAAGGAGGCTCAGAAGAAGACTCAGAAGAAGACTCAGGAGGCCCAGAAGAAGGCCCGGAAGAAGGTGTCCTCGCAAATTACCAGAAACAGACCGGCTAGATTGGCAGCTCTCCGGTCGTTGCAGAGGTTGCGGAGGAGAGCCAGCGTGTTGTGGCTGCAGTGGTTTTTGAGAGAAGCCCCAGCGGGACTGACAGCCCAACTGAACCCTATCGTCCATCGGAGAAGGCACTGGGAAAGCGCAAGGCCGTGGAGAGTCCTCCAGAAGTGGACGGTGTCGAATTTCTCGACGACGGCTTGCCCGGCGACGCAGAGGAGTCTACGGAACCCAAGCCTGTCTTCAAAGCCGACAAACAGTCTGCGAAGGAACCGCCCTCCTCGAAGCCACACCCGGAGTGCAACTGCACAGGCGTTGAGCACGAGGTCAGTTGCATTTTGGATGCAGCCTTTGCTTCGCTATCGAATCCTTCGACCACGGCGAGTGCAGACGTTGGAGCGGGGAGCACAGTCGGAGATGCAGATTTTCCGGAGTTGAATTGCCTAGCGGAGGGTCAGGACGAACCACTCTACTCATCAGTGCACCTAGAGGGATTTCCGTACCTCCGGCATATGAAAGGGGTTAGAGCATGGGTGTTGGCGGAACAAGCTTTATCGTTACTCCATCTTATCTTATCTTATCTTATCTTACATATTGTAATTTCGAAAGAATTCAAATGTCTATCTTTCTTCGAATCTTACCCACAGCAGAACATTCGAGGGCGGTGTTGTAGCAGCACAGCACTGGGTTTGCAGTGCTCAAACGAGAGAAGAAACCAACTGTTGCACCATACTCGCAGAAACAAATTAACTCGACAGCGTTGCCGGGCTATTCTGCGTTCGCTGTAGGGCTACAAAGGCCTGATGTACACCTCGTTCATTTTGAGAGACGACTGCCCGAACTCTGAAGTTCTCAATTTCAGCGAGACTGGGCAGGATATATTTGCTCCCTTCAAATAGAAACTTTCTTCCGGCGAGAAGAAAGATTACATGGTATCATATATGCGCACTGCCACGAGATTCTTGTGAGCAAACAGAGGGAAGCAAGAGTTATGAACGCAACAAAGACATACCTGGATCTACGTAGGGTGAGATCAATCCCAATCTCCTTCGTCGCACCCGTGGAACAGGTACTAGAGCTTCACTTTCGGAGGTGACGGCACCATGATGATGTGCGTGCCAGAAACGACGAGTCGGTGGTGGGTGACGTTCCAGATCTGACAGAACGGCAAGCAATCAGCTTCCGCAGACCCTACGGCGAATCGACTCGAAAATCTCACCTCAGTTCGAGCGGAGTGAACGCGAGCTCCAAGGGTGAGAGTCGTGTTGAAGAGGCGCAGTTTGTCACCTCTACAAGAACATCGTCAACCGAACGCAAGAGAGTGAGATAAGGAGACAGACGTACAGTCCAGCAGGCGAGTGGTATATCAGGTTGATAGACTGGGAGATGCACGGGTAGAGTTCGCCCTTGGTCTCCAGGCTGAGGGCTGACAAGGCAATAGCGGTGCACCTAGAGAAAACGGCGAAACGAGGAAGGTGAGCTAGGTGAGTTTTCGACAAGAGTGGGACGTACAGATCGACGAGGAATGCCGAGCACCCTCCGTGGATGCTCCCACCACCATTGAGCATATCTAAAGAAACCTTGTCAGCCTGTCAACCATCATAACACACTAGCGCTGGAACCGCAATCTTCACAGTGCACAACTGACATGCTTCCATCCCCTACTCACCTTCCGTCACATCCACCTCCACGACAAGCTTCGCCTCCTTCTTCTTCTCGTCCTCCGGCTTGGGTTGATCGAGATCTCCGTCACCTTCAGGCGCTTCTGGATGGCCTCGCCGAACATGGGAGTGGCCCCCCTTTGGGCGCTCGGACATGAACACGGCGCTCAGGTCGCCGAGCGTCTGCTTC
>JANKHO010000720.1:0-16666 GCA_027627235.1 Agrocybe chaxingu | reverse complement strand
GTCCGAATGCACTGGGTGCTTTTTGGACGTCGTCCCCGTGCGCCTTTTCGAGCCGTCCCGTCCGCCCTCTCGAGCCTTGCACCTCCTTTTCGAACTGTCCTGTCACCCTCCTGCTCACGTGTTCGTGCGTGTCTGCCCGTGTCCAGCTGTCCCAGCCTGCCTCTCTGAGGGATGTGGAGCTTGTACTGACCACGAAAACTCCCTGTCGATGGAGAGGCAGGTGGGAGGTGGCTGTGCAGCTCAAGATAAGACCCGGCGCCTAAGTTCATGAGTCCAGCAAGTCGTCCACCAAGGAGGGATCTCTAGTCAAAAACAACTCTAACAACAAACGTCTAGGGCTGAGGTAAATTACACTTGTTGGCACCGTCTAACTGTTTGCCTTCGCTGTAGGAAGAGCGTGGGAACAACGCTCTCATTATCGGGCCGGGTGGGATCTCGCAATCGTGTCTATTAGAACGCCGTGGAAATGGACACAGTCGATATTCTTGGTCGACCACCACCCACACGCCCACTCGTTCGAACGAAGTAATGGACGGATCACTAGCCCGACGCAGTTCGCGCACGACGAAGGAGGTTTTTAATGAGCTTCTATGTGAAATGCGTGGCAATTGGAAAGCCTGGGGGTTGGACGCCTTCCTCCTGGGTGCGAATGTGAGTGCTGCCACATGTCGCCCACTCTCCGCTGTTCACGCTGCCATTTCTGTATACAGGACTGCATCGCATGCACGAACACCAATGTTTCTTGCACGACGGACAAATCCATGCCGACTTGCAAAGAGTGTCAAGTCGACGGCGTCATATGCTCTCGCGAAGTGGAACTCGCAGCGTCCCACTTTCCCGCCTGGGCAGCGGAGCTCGTCTCTTGCCTTTGTTACGAATCCAACAACGCCCAACAAGCTATCCTACACGAAGACTGCGAACGCGAGCGAAGGTTGCGTCAAGCCGCCGATCGCAAGGCCGAAGACACCAGAATGACTCTCGAGCAAGTTCAAGACGACTTCGAGACAGTCTCGCACCGCCTCACACGCGCGGAAGCCCGCATCGAAGCCCTCGGAGAAGAGATTTCATTTGTTCAGACCCTGTACGAACGTGAGCGTGACCTCCACAAGACGTCCTTGAATAAACGAACAGTCGAAACCCGCGCGTTGTCAAAGAAGGTCAACTGTCAAGAGCGTACACTACGGGCGATTCAAAACAAGTTACACGACGCAGAGCCCCATTTCGCCTTCAGCCGCACCTCCCTCTTTCCGGATCTTAAGGCGTTCTTGCGACTTTACCAGGAGGTCTCCGCCTCAGCAATATATCCACGCAGTGGGTCACCTATCACGTTCAAATTCATCTAATTATCTTTCCTCTTTGTTAGCGCAAGCCATTCACACGCAAGAGCACTCAGCTATAAACTCCGGTCGTAAGCATAGACCTGTGTCGTCCTCTTCAATTGCTTAGATAGACTCACTGATTCTCCACGCAGATGACGCTTCGCAAGCTACCGCATCAAGCCTATCTCAAGGCGAAACACGAAAATAATCCAGCCCTCATTCATGAAAGGGTACAGCACCCCTCTACGAAATCTCATGAACGAATTCCAACGATTCGGGCTCTACCTCTCTGGTTGCATCGGATTTGCTTCATGTACATTTCTCTAGTTTCATAATTCTATTTTTTTAGTGTTCTTGAGGCCCGCGTGTTAAACGCGTACCGAACCCTAAATTCTCTGCGAGACGCAACGATTTTTTCTAGCCCACTGTCGACACAAAAATGTCCCACGCCAATGCTACCACCGCCAATGTCCCTACTCAATTCTGCTGCTGGGTTGTTGTCTAGCCGGTTGCCGTGGTCACTCCTCATGGATTGTCTCTGATTGCAAGATCTGCTTCTAGATCATTGGGTATGGATTTGGTCGATGAGGGCACGTCTTAGGCACCTAAGCAGGCATAAGTGCCCGAACGTTAATTATGATGAGCGCTACCATGATTTACCCACCGATGTGTCCATGACGCCTGCACCGTCTCTGTGCTCAGAGCTGGAAAGGTTGACAGGGAAGGGCTACAAAAACAAGGTAAGATATCTCGCGCCGCTGACAACGATGTGGTATCTTACCTGGCATCGTGTCCCGCCCGTCTCTACCTCGGGATGCAGTTAATACCAATGTGAGGAGAAACGAAAGGGAGGAAGAGAGGAAGAGAAGGCAAGACGTACTTGGTCACGTCTCCAAGTGCCCGACCTTCCTTGTGGAAGTATACGACGACGCCGACGCCGCCCTTTTGTGCGCCACGGATGCACTCTTCGATGGCGAAGGTGAGGTAGGGCTTGCATGTGCAGATGTCGGAGCCGAAGACGTCAGAGCTGTTGCCTACGAAGAGCACGATTAGTTTACGAGACGACCGAAAGATAGATAAATTCGAACTTACATTCGTCATGGACACGGAGGGTGAGTTCCTTCGACTCGTCGGAGACGAACGGAGGGTTTCCAACTGTGGGTAGAAGATCAATACGATGAGACTGTGCACGGAGAAGAGGAGCTTACAGATGTAGACCGTTAGACCGCCGATAGGTGGAAGGAAGACCTTGATATCGGGGCGAGTTATGAGCTCGGGGTACATCCTCCTGTGTCTTCGAACAAGGCACCTCACAGGAGACTCTCCGAACTAACGAAAACGTCAGTAGCTATGACATTAAGAAAGAACATACGTACATTCTGAAACGCTCCGCAATGCCAGGAAGATACCACACGGGTTCTACAGCGGCCTTGCTAACCGTAACCTCCACCCCAGGGTCAACGTCACTGACCGAACCGTCGACATTCTTCACCGGACGGCTCTTCAGCACGATCGTCCCATCAATCACCAAATCACCCCTCCTCGGCGCCTCGTCCAGCTCGCTCATCTTCAAATGGGCCTTCGTCACTGCGATGCTCGGGCGGATGTCCAGCCCCAGCTCTTCCGCCTCCGTCCTGAATACCTGAGGGAGAGATGACCCCACGGGTCGAAGGAGACGATCTTGAAGGGGTCGAACCAGGTGGGGTTGGGCGGTATGGGCAAAGGTGGCTCGGTCATGGAGTAGTCGGGCTTATGTCTGGGGTTGAGGGTGCCCATGGCGATGGCGATGGCGCGGTAGACGGAGTAGGAGCCTGAGTGTGCGCCGATGGCGTTGCGTTGCTTGATGGACGAGGGCAGCCGGGAACAGATAACGGATCCGCGAGTCGTGGCGTCCGATGCTCCCCATTGGAGAAGTTGTGGGGCGATACAATGTTGGTCGGGGTATGCTGAAGCAACGACGATGAGGAAAGGAGAAGACAAGAAATGAACAGAGACGTACTCGTTAGATTGACCCGCCCCGGGTACAACAGCTTCTCCCTCTCCTTATCCGTCAATACTTTCGGCGGCGTTGAAGTGTCGGGCGTTGAAGATGCGAGGCCCGCCTTCCTCTCCTCGTCGAGACCCTTCTGTTTCGACACCGTGGAGGATGCAGCTGATATCGACGTTGGACGGGATGGCGTGCTGGGCATCGGAAGCACGGTCTTCGGCTCCAATGGTGAGCTTGGACGAGCACCCGCCGATGAGGAGTCGAGCTGGAGAGAATGTAAGCATGTGGCTCGACGAAGATAAACAAGATAGCGACGAACAGTAGAAGACGAACGAAACGATGAGAACATGAGCGAACGAACCTCCAGCCGCGCCAAAATCTGGGTTATGTAATAAAGCCTCTGAAACAGGCATGGCGGGCGTTATCGTTCGTTCTTTAGTACTCGGTCGGTCGAGCACAGGCTTAGCTCGCGAATAGGAACGGAACTGGAACTCTCATTCTCTTGTTTATCACTGATTCCCTTCCGCCATTCTGCTCCTCCTCCCGATGGTAGGTCATCTGCTGTGTGCTGTAATGGTTGTTTCAATTCGCTATAACCAGACTTTTAAAGGATCGCATTCACAAACGCACACTGGCTACATTTCAGTAGCGGGATGACTACGGGTGCGTAACTCGTCGCCCTCATCCTCAAATTATTCGGCCCCGTCAGGTAATTCTTCAATCTCGTCGTCGTCCTCTTCCGTCTCGTTGCGGAACTCTTCAATCTCGTCACGTTCCTCATCATCTACCTCTTCTTCTGTCTCCCCCTCTGCTTCTGTCTCCCCCACGTCTACTTCACCTCGCCTTATTCGAGTCATTCTCATTGCCCGCTTGTTCTGCAAGACCTGGATCCATTTCCGGCGCTCCGTTTTCTTTTCTTCCAATTTGCTGATCCCTGCGAAACTCTGTTAATATTTGTTCATCAGGATCAAACGAATACGAACTTTTCGAGCGCCTCATGTCACTAGTGGGTAACCTGACCGAGCTACTCGCACGCGCGAGAATTTCTTTTACTCGCATAAGTATGTATCCATTGCTACCTCAGCACGAACTCACCGATTATAGGCCTGTAGTCCTCTCGTCTTTTGCCAGGAGGAAATGGTGGGACAAGCACGTAGGCCGTTGTCTTCTTCTGGACGTGCTGTCTTTCCGTGCTCTCCACTACCCTAGATGGGGCGTTCTCAAAGGATAAAGTAGGTGTAGACATGGTGGTCGAGTGTTAATATTGAACAAATAACAAATTTCTATCTACCCCCCCTGACGGAATCACTTTTGACGCAATGCAGATTTCGCCATCTTCTCCTTTAACCCTAGTCACAATAAACGGACGCACCCATGCCGATTTGAAATCGACGACTTACGTTGAGAGTACCGCCTCCGCTTCATTCGTGAGGCTTAAGCTTAAGATTCGGCTCATGTACATAAAACAGTCGACGCATAACTTGCCTGGCTTATTCTCATCCCCGTATGCAACACCGTCGAGAGTCGTCTTTCCTCTGACTCCCTTGTCCCCCCCTTCCGACGTGAATGCGCACGCTGACCTTTGGCATTAGATCGGAGGTACCACCCCGTACATAGTTCATACACTCACTTCCAACAGACCCCCCGCCTCCGGAGAGTGGGCGAACACCAATGTGCGCTAACGCCAATCGCGGCGGTATGCGTACGGGGGACAATTCTTCCTGTTTAACTTCGACCCGAAATCGAGAGCTCGCAAAGTGTGTTGGACTCTGGAGAGGCGGTGTTGGATAGGGTTCTTCCTTAACGTTCACGTTGTCCATAACATGGCTAAGACGGGCAGGCACTTTATTTAAACCCCTAGTCCGTGTCCAAAAGCGCGCGGTGGAAATGGACTTGCACTATGCTATCAGCCACAGCGGTAATGTGACATCACCGCCATCTACATCTATAATCCATTCAACTCTGGACGATTGTCTGCCCCCTTCTCTCAGAAATGGCGTCTAAGTGCCCTAACTGCTCTCAAGAATTCCAAACCAAAGACCTTCTCACCGCTCATTGCAACGAAAAACACGTAGGCTCCATCAACGCTAAAGTCGGCGGCGTCGAATTGTCCATTAAACCCCGGCCCGATGGCTCATTCCTCTGCCTGTGCCCTTACCACCTGGACGCGAATGTCTACAATTCCGTCGAAGAAATGGCTCACCACCTCAAGTTCGCGGTCAAATGGGCACACAAAAAAACACCCGTGAGTTACGCCGATCATGTCCGTCACAGGTCTCATCGTGAATGAAACAGGAGCACCCGTGCGCTGTGGGACATCAGCTCGTCGATACCACTACGCTACGCCAGTTCGGTTTTGCCGTGAACGCCGACCATTGCCTTCTCATCTGCCTTGCGTGTTGCACCGCCATTTTACCCAAGAACGTTGGCACCCACCTGCGCGATGCTCATAAGTCCCCCCTTCCAGCGAAAACCGCCGCCGCTCTCTCGTCCATCTGTCAATTCTTCAAAGTTGAAAAGGAGAAATTCCCGAACATGCACAAGCAACTCACCCTGGAAGCGCAGCCCATCCACGAGGTGCACGGCCTTTCTGTTCACCCGCTTGGATGTACGGCCTGCGTTGCCGCGTACCGGGGCCGACTCTCTTGTCAAACACTTCCGTGCCACTCACCCCGACCACCGTCCCGAAGAAACCTGGCCCAGCTGCACCATTCAGCGCCTGAACGGCTTCGAAAATCGTTACTTCCGTGTTTGCAGCAAATCCCCACCTCCCAGCACCGTCGATGATCTACTGGCTGAAGTAGACCGAGTGCTTCAAGAAGGTCAAAAGCGCGACCCAGCGAAGAACCTTGCTTCTGTGGACAAGCGCAACGTTAGCCCTTGGCTTCGGGACACCCGCTGGCACGAGTTGCTCAGCGGCCACACGATCTCAGACCTATGTGCTCGCGTCGTCGCCCCAACCGTCGCCGAATTTCCCAATCTTCAGGCCACGGTCTACTTATTCCTCGAGAGTTGTGTGGCATTGATAGACGTCAGCACGGTCTTGACTCTTCAAACGTTGAACTCCCCTCTCCCCAGTCAAGCGTTCGTCACACTCGTTCCATCTTCTACTCGACAACGATCTAACAACACTTTTGTAGAATAACTAACCATCCTTTCAAGCGGCTCAATGGAGAGACGATGAAGAAGTACGCCGGCCCCATCGTCAATCTCCTTGCGATGCTCCTTCGCGCCCCATACCACCCTCTCCCCGAAGACATACAGAAGCACGTAGAGGACCTTCGCGCCTCCCTCCCCTTGGCAGAACGAGAGTGCGGCCTCGAGGCCGTGTTCACTCTTCTCGCGAACCTGTGGCAGCGCCCTTGGGTCCCGACACAGGAGCGACGCATCTCCGACCCCACTGTCATCTATGTCGCACTCTCTACTCTCCAGCCCAGTGGCCAGTTCCAGGAGCCCAAGAATGTGACGAACATCATTGCTCGCATCGAGTACTGCATGCGCTTGACCTTTCTTAAGCTCATACACGAAGCGCCGACACTCGAATATGGCATATACTCCAATCAGCCGTGGTTTATCGAAAAGGTCGAATCCCCCTTTAATAGCTTGCGCACTCTTCAACACCTCGCTACCTCGATCGCTTACCAAACGCAATCTCTCCCCAGGGTATGGTGGGACGATCGCAAGGCTTACGCGTCCATGATATATAAAGGTGACCGCATTCAATTTGACCAGATCCGCTCCATGCTCTCCGCTCTCGAGGAAGACATGGCCGACCTTTGGGAGCACCACATACTCCTTTCCACCGGTGTCAAGGTATCATACGTTGACCTCCACGACGACCTCTCCAACCGCGAAGCGGGTTATTCTTTCATCCACGACCCTCGCAATGATCTTTTCCAAGACCGTCGCCGCCTTGTCAAAGCCGTACTTAGTGACCCCGACCAGCGCGTACGTTTCATCAACTCCACTACTTCACAATGGAACGTCCACGAGCTGCGCCAGTGGCTCTCTCACTATGCGCGCTTCCACCTCCTTCTCCTCCTTAAATCCAACCTGACGGGTGGTTCTCCGGGGCGCATCACTGAGCTCACTGCTATGCAACTCTGCAACCTCGTCACTTATCCTCTCCGCAACCTCGTCGTCTTTGGACGGCACGTCGCGCTCCTCTGTACTTACATGAAGACCAGTGCTAACAGCGGTTATGATAAGCTCATACCCCACTCTCTCGATGCCTTCACGTCGGATCTTCTGGTTCAAGACCTCGCCATCGCACGACCGTTTGCTGAGTTCGCAATTAGGAAGTGCCATCCTGATTCACCCGAGATTCACGCGCTGTTCAAGAATCACATCTTCATCAACCATACCCGCCTCTTTACGACCGACGATGTCACTACCGAGCTCAAACGCTCTTGCATCCCCCATCTTGGCATCGAAATCGGGGTCAACGGCTGGCGTCATATAAGTACTGCCTTTCGACGAGTACTATGTCCCCGCTTCACTCATCTCCTCGACGATGACCCCGAGAACGAATCCATCGACGCCCTCCAGAGCGGACACACGCGTCAAACCGAGAACAGGATATATGGAGTCAGTCAAGACGCCCTCGCTGGGGCCTCAGAGGATGTTCTTCCTCTGTTCCTCGACGCAAGCACTGACTGGCAACTCCAGTGTTCAGTCGTTCCTGGAGGGCTTAGGCTTTCGTACAACGAGGCTCGTATGAGCCGCTTTGAAGACCTTGTCGGTGCTGGTGTCATTTCTCCACGACCGGTCGAGGGAAGTCTTTGCAAGAAGTGCTAGAAGCACGGCTCAACGAGCTCGTAGCTTTACTACTCGCCCGAATTGCGAACTTAGAAGATATGCTCTGCGCGTCCGGAGCACCGGCCCACCCTGGCCCGCTCACGCCTCCACGTAAGCCCTGTCTCCCTGTTGGTGCACACGAACTGAGCGCCGGTGTCGTTTCTCGCCTCGTAGTTATAGACAACTCTAGTCGTCCTTCATGGACACCTTCCACGCCTCAGTCTACGCATGTGGCTCGTGCGCTGGCTCCTGTGCACTTCCTGCTGTCATCCCATTCTCTGTCCCTCGTCTCCACCCGTCATCCAAGGCCACCGAGACTCGACCACTGGAGTCCGGCAAAACCATAGGTGAATCCTTCTGTTCTATTCTCTCTGTCAGTCCTCACCCGTTCATTTATTTCTGCCTGCTCTAGGCGTCCGTCATTCTCCTTTCGCGATCTCAGCTCCGGCCCGCGACACAGCCACATCTGCTTTCCCGTCGTCGACTGCGAGGGGCACTTCATCACCCGGTTCCTCCGAGCACGGGCCAAACTCCTATGCTGAATTAGCCCTCCAGCATCTGAAGCGCCTTGTTGGAGATCCGGATGCGCAGTGGAAGTGCCCTGAGCAGAAGCTGGCCACCGTGGCGATGCTGGAACTAAGGCAAGACGTCATCGCTGTAATGGCCACTTCATCGGGAAAGTCAATGATCGCCATCCTTCCATCGTTGGTGGAGCACAACAAAATCACCGTCTTGATTCTCCCCCTTCGTGCCTTAATGCTAGATTTCTCTACCAAGCTGAGGCGCATGAACGTCCCATTTGAGGTCTATGAACCCTCGCGCCCGCTTCAGGGATCATTCAACCTCATCCTCGTCTCCGCTGACTATGCCAAGACCGATGGATGGCGCCAATCTATTGCGAGGATAAACCAGAAACGACCCGTTGTCCGCCAGATTTTCGACGAAGCCCACATTCCACCCACAGCGGAACACTATCGCGCTGCTCTCGAACAAATGTCGGACATCCGCTGCTCATTCCCATGTCAGATCGGCCTCCTCTCTGCGACGATAACACCTCTCTTGGAAAAGCGGCTCATCAAGGATTACTGTATGAACGACGTACTCGTTCTTCGAACGTGTACCAACCGCCCGGAGCTTCAGTATGAATGGCTCCCCAGAACGTCCAGTGAAGAGTTACCTTCCTTGGTCCGCCAACAGGTCGCCCAACTTGTCAAGACCCCCAAAGACAGAGGCCTCATCTTCGTTCCCACCAAAGTCATCGGCGAAGCAATCGCGGAAGAACTGGGCTATCCCTTCTTCTACAGCACCCCTGATGTTGAAGAACAGAAAGGGATTTACGGCTCGTGGGTTCAAGGCACGACGCCGACCATCGTCTGCACCTCTGCATTCGGAACTGGGAACGACAATCCCCACGTCTGTCTCGTTATCCATGCAGGCACCCCATACGAGCTCATAGAGTTCATACAGGAGGTTTCACGAGGTGGGCGCGATCACCAGCCTGCTACTTGTGTTCTTCTCCCCACTGTCACGCGAAATGTCCCAGAAGATCTCGCCGAGTCCGAGGACTTTAGCGGACGACGGCCTATGGCGGATCTACTGAAGGGTGACGAAATCTGCATCCGCGCTGCCGTGATGTATTATATCGACGGGGTGTCAGTCTATTGCTCACAATCTCCGGACAACATGGTGTGTAGTAGGTGCCGCTCACGCAAGGAATCGTGAGTATTCTCCATGAGTCTTTTTCTGCCATGTTACCGAAGCCTAACACCCTCTGCAGCGCATCCCGCCCGTCTCCATTTGAGGCGTCGACCGAGCAGGCCAAGCACCAGCGCATGGAGCGGCTGAAACTTGCGTCGGACTACATAGCCAACTTCAAGCGTCAGCTCTCCCGCTTCGAAAACATGTGCGCATTTTGTCTTTGCTTCAAGAAAGGATTGTCTGGGCACGAACTGGTCCACTGCCCTTCGATTAAGGAACACAGTGGGCCCGACGCCCCAGGTCACTTCTTCTCCTGGAGGCGGAAGTTGAAGTACAACACCGATTACCACACGGGGATTTGTTATACCTGTCATGTCCCCCAGGGGAAGCACGACGCTCTCCATGACACCTTCAGGCGAGGGAAGCTTGCGTGCGAATACCCTGACATTATAGCACCTGCTGTGTACGCCTCGCTGTTGCAGCCCAAAGAGCGAGCCCATCTGGCTGCAACCTTCGGTCAGACGTGGAACACACCGTCCGACGCGGTTCCTTGGTTGAATTCCAAGCCAGTCGAAGGACACGCCAGCAATATCAGCGCTCTTTTCCTTCGCCTCATGGAAGATAAAAAGTAGTCGCATTGCACCGCGCTCTTTTGGACACCGCGCGCGTATGTACCATTGTTTGTACCTCCTACACATATAAAATGCGAATGGCTTTGCTCTCCCTTTCTCTAACTCTTATCAATGTCGCTCCCTCAATCGTAAGTTGAGACCTTTCTCTGAACGTCCCAGTGGGCTCACAACGTCTAGAAGTATCGACCTTCGCACGTACTGCGACACCTTCCGAATGCACCTCTCGCGCTTTAGCAACAGATGCGCGTTCTGTGTTGTGTTCGGGGTCGAACATGTCCATCACACCCTCCTCGTCGTAGCAGCATCAGCTAGTCGCTACGCGTAATCGCTCGCCTGATCCCTAATCGTAGCATGCAGCTAGCTCACCGGGGTGGTAGCTAGCAGTGGAATCATATAACACCGGTAACTACCGGTAAGGTGAGGTGTATAATGCCGATGAGTTCAATGATTTGAAATCATTGGAATTATAGCACGAAATCATTGAGCAGCGAGATTTTTGTTCTGTGGCGAAATCTTTGNTTNTAAGNCAAATCATTGCGACTTCATAACTCTGCCTTATGAAATCTTTCCAGAAGAAAGAAATATCATTGAGTGAAATCTTTTCTTATCTGAGCTAAATCATTCCACGAAATCATTCCTCGAGGAAGAAATATCACTGGAACGAAATCTTTTCTTATCTGAATTAAATAATTATGCGAAATCATTGCTGGTCATTAATTCAATGAAGTTTATCTCTGGCAAAATCATTAATTTAAGGACAGGCAATGATGTTTCTCTCTGCAAATCATTCTTGTATCATGCGATATCACTGATAAAGGGACTTAGACAAAAAATTGACTTTGAAGCGAAATCATTGCTGTGCTGTTGGGACTTAGTCATCTGTGCCAAGTGTGGGCTTGTGCCTTGAAGGCTGTGATGTGACATTGTGCCAGTGCTAAGGGGGTCCACATGTGATTCTAGATAATGTTTGAATTTGAGGCCAGAATATGATGGTAACATGGGAAAATAATGGTGGGAAAGGCATATGATGGATCATGCATCAGATTACATAATCATTAAGTAAACTTATTAGCTATATTAAGAAGATAGCGAAATCATTTATACATAGGCAAGAAATGATTTATCTGCATACACAATTAATGATTTAATGATTTCGCAACAACCCAAATAATTCTTGTAATGATTTCACCNNGGAAAGAAANGATTTNNCTCAATGATATTTCTTTGCCCTGGAAAGATTTCATAAGGCAGAGTTATGAAGTCGCAATGATTTGNCTTANAANCAAAGATTTCGCCACAGAACAAAAATCTCGCTGCTCAATGATTTCGTGCTATAATTCCAATGATTTCAAATCATTGAACTCATNGGCATTATACACCTCACCCTACCGGTAATTACCGGTGTTATATGATTCCAGGTGCTCCATACTAGTGTAGCGCTAGCATCGTAGCAGCATCAGCTAGTCGCTACGCGTAAATGAAGCGNCNGGNAGNGNTCNCCNGGGTGAANTCTGAAAGGGGCCNGTTCAAGGAGGAATATTTCCCTCCGGTCGAGATTCCGACAGTACCGCACACGCCTTGGGTATATAAGAGCATACCTATTGCGCCGGGCATGCATGTGGGGCTATGCAAGATTATATTAAGCAAGCTCGACTCCGGTGTATACGAACCATCGAACTCCTCGTATCGATCAAGATGGTTTACTGTGCTAAAGAAAGACGGAAAGACACCTAGAATAGTGCATAGTCTCGAGCNGCTGAATGCAGTGACTATAGCGCACTCGGGCATACCGCCGGCCACAGAAAGTTTAGCAGAGCATTTCTCTGGATGAGCTTGTGGTGGAATATTCGACTTGTATGTAGGGTACGANGAGCGACTCTTAGCTGAGACGTCGAGGGACTTAACGACCTTCCAGACGCCGTTCGAGCGCTCCGACTCGTAACGTTACCCATGGGATGGACCAATTCNGTACCTATCTTCCATGAAGATGTGACGTACATACTAAAAGAGGAAATTCCCGAATTCACGGAACCCTATATTGATGACGTCCCTGTCAGGGGACCGGCCTCTAGATATGAGTTACCCGATGGAACACTGGAGACCATTCCCGAGAACAAAGGGATTCGGCGCTTCGTGTGGGAACACATGCAGAACGTGAATAGGATCGTGCAGAGAATGAAATATGCGGGAGGAACCTTTTCAGGACTGAAATCTACGATCTGCGCCTCGGACATAACCTTCGTGGGACACGTATGCGCATATGAGGGTCGGAAACCCTCCCCGGCGACGATCCATGTAATCGAGAACTGGGGAGAACTTAAAGATTTGAGTGATGTGCGCGCCTTCATGGGGACTGTCGGGCTCTTGCGAATGTATATCACTGACTTCGCAACTTGGGCCGCGGGCTTGCAAAAGCTATTGAGGGGACATGTTCCATTTGAATGGGGTCCAGAGCAGCAGGACAGTATGAAACAACTGAAAGATGGAGCTTCTAAGGCGTTATGTGTACGCCCGCTAGACTACTCAAGCGGAGAGCCGGTGGTCTTGGCAGTAGACACATCATGGCGCGCGGTTGGGTTCTACATCTACCAAGAGGACGCGACGGATAAGAAAAAGAAACACTACGCGCGTTTCGGGTCTATCCTTCTCAACGAGCGGGAACAGCGCTTCTCACAGCCAAAGCGCGAGCTGTTCGGACTCCTCCGAGCGCTGGAGGCTTGCTATTATTGGTTGATGGGAGTACGTAACCTAATCGTCGAGACCGACGCTAAGTACCTTAAAGGAATGTTAGAGAACGCGGGACAAGGTCCCAACGCCACGATCAACCGATGGATAGACAAAATCCTTCTGTTCCACTTTGAGCTAAGGCACGTAGCTGGTAAGACCTTTGGGGCAGATGGACTTTCACGAAGAAGAAAGTACCCCGGGGACGAGGAGTACCCTAATTCGGAAGAACACGAAGATGAACCGTCGGGTCCCCCTAAGTTCTATAAATTGTATGAGGAGGACCCTGACCCACTTGAGTTCGAAGAATTCAAAGAAGAGATAGATAATAGAAAGGGATTCTCCCTAAGCGTTGAGTCAGAACCAGAATACTCGGCTCTAGCGCAGAGCGTTGATAGTTTCAGTGAAGAACTGTTGCGAGCCAGGGGGCTCTACAGGACTGAAAGGAAAAGGATAAAAGACACGTTAGAAGGGCTAGCATTTAGAATGCCGCCTCAGCAGCGGGTCTTCCTACAGTATTCNTTAGAGACCCTGATGCTCCCGGACAAGCTGAGCAAGGAAACTGACTATCCAGAGACGCACCGCACGCCGGAAGGAAAGGCACAAGACGATAGGTTACCTGCGATTATAGAATGGCTGAAAGATCCGACTCGGCGTCCAGCTGGGATGGATACCAAGCAGTACTTTAATTTCACTCGTAACGCTAGACACTTCTTCCTGGATAAGGAAGGGCGCCTTTACCGACGGAGCATAGACGAAGCGCACAAGCTGGTAGTTCAGAAAGAAAACCGAATGTATATGTTAAAAGTGGCGCACGACAACCTAGGGCATAGGGGGTTCTATGCAACTAAGTCGTTGATCGGCGAGCGCTTCTGGTGGCCAGAAATGGAAAGAGATGTGGCGTGGTTCACTAAGACCTGCCAACCTTGCCAAGAAAGGCAAAAGGAGTTGATTAAGATACCGCCGACAGTAACCCACACGCCGTCCATCTTCCAGAGGTTACACGTTGACACTATGCATATGTCACCTAAGTCAAATGGATGTAGGTACATTGTGCACGGCCGATGCGAGTTATCGTCGTGGATGGAGGCTAGGGCACTGAAAGCAGAGACTGCAAAAAGCATAGGACAATGGCTGTTCNAAGACATTATATGTCGTTGGGGTTGTTTGACTGAAATTATATCAGACAACGGCAGTCCGTTCATTGCCGCGGTGAAGTGGATAGAATCAAAGTATGGGATTAAAGGAATTAGAATCTCCCCATACAACTCACAGGCGAATGGTTCAATAGAGCGCCCTCACTGGGACGTCCGGCAGATGCTATACAAAGCTACTGGCGGGGCAATCAATAAGTGGTATTGGTTCTTGCACCACGTCATGTGGGCGGATAGAATAACCATTCGGAAAGGCTTTGGATGCTCGCCGTACTTCATGGTTACAGGCGCGCACCCAATTCTTCCATTGGATATACAGGAAGCGACCTGGTTAGTTAAGTTGCCCGACAGAGTGCTAACAACGGAAGAATTGATTGGCTATCGAGCTCGGGCTCTAGCTAAACATGTTGAGCACGTCGCGGAAATGAGAGCTAGAGTTGATAAGAGAAAGCGAGACGCACTTAAGCGGTTCGAGGAAGATAATAGGGCCACTATAAGGGACTATACCTTCAAACCAGGAGACTTAGTGCTTATCCGAAACTCAACCATAGAAGCGTCTTTGAATAGTAAGATGGAACCTAGGTACATAGGGCCGATGATTGTAATAGCCCGTGCCAAGGGAGGATCTTACATTGTGGCAGAAATGGATGGGGCAGTCAAACATGAAAGAATTGCCGCTTTCAGAGTCATTCCTTACATGGCTCGCCGAAGCGTAGAGTTGCCCAAAAACCTACAAGATATTATTGACGTTACAAGTGAGGCGTTACAANNNNGTATGTAGCAGCATCAGCTAGTCGCTACGCGTAATCGCTCGCCTGATCCCTAATCGTAGCATGCAGCTAGCTCACCGTACATAGTTACAGAAATACTATATAAAGTTATGCCCACCCACCACCTATTACAATAGATTAATTAAGCATAAACTGCTAATACAAAATTCTTATCATTACCTTCTGACACACCAGTAGAGCAGGAATATGCAATATCTAATAGAGAAACATTATATTTCAGTCAGAAGACAGCAGGAAGATAGTGAAAAAACAACTTACTGAGCAGATCAGCTTGATCTTGANAAAGATCAACAGAGTTGCAGGTTTTCTGAGACATCCAGGACCCCAGTGGAGTAGTGGATGCTGTGAGGAGGTAGAGGAGAGTGGCCTGAAGCCATAGCAAAAAGAACCAGGTGGATAGCTGCATTGGTTGTGGAGGAAAGAGGAAAACAAATANTGNGGNNAACTGGCAAGCCCAAGTTTAGGGCTGGCTGTCTTTAGATGCTGAATAAGCAGACCAATCTAATCTAATCTGACCCCAGAAATTCATTTTTGAAGTCTGGAGTTTGGGCATGTGATCCGTGGGAACAAACTGCCATATAGGGCAAAAATAATAAAAGATGGAGAATGTCTTGGCAAGTCTATATGTGGTCTTATCATGTGACTAGCTTCTTTCCTCATTGAGAAAAATGCAAAATAAAAAAAAAGGACACTTTTTTGTGAAATTTTGACAGTAAATCATTAATATCTCTATGACAAATGATGCTAGTCACATGATGTAAGAAGATTTGGGAAGCCCCACAGATTCTCTAACTTTCTGATCAAAGTTGCCTTTTTTGGAAAGTTTTTGCCGCAGTCTTGATGGGTTAATGAATGAATNAATGAATGAANNNNTGGNCTAANANNNNGNCTNAGTCCTNNAANNANGCCTCATAACTTCGCCGATGTATCGTTCCCTCGCTGAGGAGGTACTAGAGGGGGGGACTGGGGCTGGCTCAGAGCTGCCACAGGTCAATGTTGAGGGCGAGACGCCTGAGGGGGCCGACCCACCTCCCCCACGTGAACGAGGAATGCAGCCAGTCCCCTTCTTTGCAGAGGGGTCAGACATGACTGGAACAGTTGGTAGAACAGGTCTGCAGGAGGGTGCAGGCTTGTCGATAACGCGTTAGACGATGAGGAAGACGGTGACGAGGTTGTTTACATGTGTTGACAAGTGGGCGTTCAAGTCAAAGAGGGATGGAGATGGCCCTGACCCACCTTAACAGGATGCAGCGCAAGGCTGCTCTTTGGATCACAGGTGCATTTCGCACCTCCCCTACAGGCACGCTTGAGGCTCTTGCTGGTCTCATCCCAGTCCATCTCATGCTGAAGAAGCTGGCCACACACGCAGTGTACTGCGTCGCCACCCTCTCAGATACCCACCTGCTGTGCTCCATGTTGAGCTTGACATACAACAAGGGAGCTGAGCCCCACCCTCGCTCTTCCGCTCCAATGACCCCATCTATGCGAGGTTGTGTCACTTCAACGGTCATTGTAATGACCTGAACAGGAGGGGGGACTTGGCCTCAGCATGCTCTTGTGCTGT
>JANKHO010000072.1:0-47470 GCA_027627235.1 Agrocybe chaxingu | reverse complement strand
CCACAGATTGTCATCGACAATACCAACATCTGCGTACCCGAACCCGACGTCAACTCCAAGCCAGCGGCTTCGCAGACCCCCACGCCGCCCGCGTCGCCACCGCCCGTCTCGCCTTTGTCGTTGCGAGTTATTCCGAGCGGGGAGTGCCTCCACCCATCTCTATCTCCCCTCGACCGAGTCGGGGCAACTTGCGTGTCGCCGGAGAACGCGAGAGGGGGTTAAGGTCGAGGCCTGTGTCGCCGCGGGTGGAGGGGGCGGGGCTGCCTGAGGAGAGCATGGCAGGAGAGGGCGAGGGCAAAAGCGACAGGAGCAAGCCGCTCTGGGCAGTTAGTAGCGCTGAGCGCGTCGAGCTGCTTTCCGAATACAAGCGGGAGACGGAGGTGATCAAGGAAGTTCGGGAAGCGGTTGAGGTTGGGGCTGGAGCTGAGAGTGAGGTCGAGAAGGAGGAGTCTGCGCTTCCACTGCCAGAGGAGCTGAAGGCTGCAGCGGATGATGAGGACGAGGACGAGCCGCCCTCGGCCACTCCCTGGGTCGTTCCCATCCTCTTCTCCTGCTGCGCCTGTCCTCTCCTCCACCTCTTCCTCCACTCCCACTCCCTCTTCCACTACCTCCACCATCACTACCACCCCCTCCTCTACCACTACAAACAGCACTACAACCACAATCGCCGCCCGCCTCTCTCATCGCTTCCTCGAGCACACGAATCATCGTATCCACATCCCGTCCGCTATCGCCTACGACACTCCAACCCATATCGTCCCACACGGATATACCTCTCCTTGATCTCGGCGACCAGGCCTCCCGCCATTA
Source organism: Agrocybe chaxingu (assembly GCA_027627235.1). Lineage (NCBI taxonomy): Eukaryota > Fungi > Basidiomycota > Agaricomycetes > Agaricales > Agrocybaceae > Agrocybe > Agrocybe chaxingu. The sequence continues at coordinate 46,660 of JANKHO010000072.1, read as the reverse complement.
CCACACCGCGCTTCCCAACTAGCGGCAGGACATCCGCGGCCATCAGCCCAGACCCCGGGGGCACATAGAGCGCCGTCATGCCGTGTGCTCTTCCTTTTGTCTCCTTCGCAACTTGCACCATCCCTAACCGCTCAGCGGCTGCCTTGACCCGACCACTAGCCTGTTTGTGCAAGGCGAGTCGCTCGTCAAGGCTTATCTGGCCTTGTGTAATCTCCAACAGTGATGCGTGGTATGCACGGAGGAGGTTGACGGCGGGTGTACCAAAGTACGCCGGCTTGCCTTGATCGTAGGCTCTCATGATCGGCAGCCACCTGCAGAATCGATCCGGTTAGCCATTTCTAGGTCAGCCAACTCGACATAAAAAAGGACACACTTTTCCCAACTCGAATAGTACGACCCACTCTTCACACCCCTTCTTTCCCTCTCCTCCCACACCCCAATCGCTCGCGAGCTCGCAACCAGTATGCTCAATCCCGGTGGTGCACCCAACCCCTTCTGGCTCGCCGAGAGCACTATATCAAGCCCCCAATCATCCGTCCGCACGTCCTCAGAAGCCAAAGAACACACCGCGTCCAGCACGATGAGCGTGTTTGGGCTGACACGCCGCACACACTCCGAGATAGCTTGTGCGTCTGACAGCACGCTGGTGGAGGTGTCGACGTGGGTGATTGTCACGAGTTTGTACTGCTTGTTCCGCAGAGCACGCTTGACGTCCTCGATGCGGACTGTGCCGCCGAGTGGGGAGTGCACGACGTCTACCTTGGCACCGTACGTCTGGAGGCTTCATAGCCCATCCACCAAGCACCGTCGGTGAACCGAGGATGCAGCAACGACGAGGATTAAAGACGCACCAATCCCTAAATCCATCACCAAAGTACCCCGTGTGCAGCACTAGCGCGTTATCCCCCTTCTCAATCAGGTTAGCGCCAACCTGGTCCCATCCAAGTGTACCGCTCCCCGCGAGGATGAAGGCCTGCGAGCCGGCGTGGGACGTGCGGACTACTTGTCTGCTCGTGTGAGAAATGGAAGGTCGGAAGGTAGGATGTGATGTGGGACAGCGAGACGTCGGGTTCGAGCAGGAGTGTGGGGTTACGAGGGATGAACGTCAAGGGCCGTCGAAGGTAAGGAACGAAGGGAGAAAGAGGGATGGTCAGCCGGGTTGAACCGTTGTGTGTTTGGGATGTAGCAATAGGTGAGGGCAAGTCAAGACCACTACTCGATGTCGACGAAGACACCACTGGACGGTCCTGAACCTTCTGGCGAAACGTCCTTCAGCTTACGCCTCAGGCTTTCGGTTTGACCTCAGGCGCCACGCGAACGACGGTGGTAGATCGAGAGTTGAGAAAGAGTGGGCCCACCTGGTCATCCCAATCGCCTCCCGGAATATCTTCACAAACTCTGGGCCGACATGCGAGAGTGGAGGCAGGCCAAGCGTGTGCTGGACGGTGGGTGAGAGTTCAATAGGGCCTGGGATACTATTTTTTTTTGCGACGAAAAGGAAGATTAGATTAGCCCAGGTGAGTCTGCGTTCGGCGCTGGAGGGTCCACGTACGCAAGGAGCTTTTTGCCTGCTGCTGAGGACATTTTACGTCAACGAGTGAGTGCGTTTCTTCTCCCGAGCGTGTTATGTCCAGAAGGAGTGCCGTTCAGGCAAGAGATGGTGAGAGTCGAGTCAGAGTCAGGGGGGCTTCTAATGAACTGGGGTACAATACGACGACAACCTCGGCACCTTTGGCCCGAAATCTTTGTCAGGGTCCGATCGCGTATTTGGTATTATTACCTCCGCCGGAATGCTGTACAGTGCCTGTCATCACTTCGCATCACCCAATTTGGCAGGCAACGGTCAAAATCACTGACCACGTAACTACATTTTGGGAAGATAATAATAAATCACCTCAGAAACACCTGCAAATAGCTCAGACAGGTCGAGCGCACCAATGGTGTGCTTCCCAAGCCAATCGGACAAGTTTCTATTTTTGGACCGGCGAAAAAGTGAAACAAACCCTATTACATAATAACAAACCATATGATAGGGTTAGGTTCAATCCAAATAAGGTAACTCCCCTATTTCAAGCTCAACATCCATCTTCGCGCTCGGAGGAATACGGCGGTGGGAAGTGTATTTCTTCACTGCATATGCTGCCTGCTTGATGCTTAGTCCAATTCTGAGGTTCAAATAATTCATTAGAGACATGAATAAATGATTAAGGCTAATGTTCATACTGATAAGTGTCCATGTACCTCAAACAATATCTGAAATAACAGCGGATGCTGGATATTCTGACTGAGTCGAGCCCTCTTCCGGCTCGGGGTTATATGTCGGGTCAGTTGACATTGTGGAATCTTTGTTTAGCCCAGTCTTCAGGACAGGTTCACCACGTTTGGAAGCCTAACACTGAAGCGCGGCACTTCTTTTCCCACTAGGTTTGGGCATGATTCAAGAGGAGAAAGCGAGCGGAGTGAAGTTTTCTTCAACTAGTATGTTCAAACTAGAAGACGTCGGAGGGCTCGCGTAGGTACACTGAATTTTTTTGATCTCTGACCCTCGAAAAAGTGAAACACCGTGGGAATTTTTACGAAACTGCATAAATCGACGTCTTTTTGCCAGTTTCCTTCTTTTAAAAAAAGGAAAAAATCTACAAAAAATTTCTTGGTACCCAAAAGGGGGTGATAGGGAGGTGATGACAGGCACTGTAGGCAGGTCCTGTGGCCATCCTGTTAGAAAAGGCCTCCGTGTCCGAACCTCCGTTTACATCTAGCCCATATTTATGCCTTCGACTTGTTGGAAATTAAGAATAAGAGCACCGGCGGTGATTGGATGGACGTCTTCAAATCACATTTTTGGGTGGATATTCAAGTCATTCAGTGTCTTGAGGTCGATTTTGAGCTTGATCGTACACTCCCTGCCGCTTTTTGTATCAAGAGCGCTTCATGGCCAATGCGCAGTCAAGAGGTTAGTGGGTGAAAGACGACGCTTGTTACTAATACTAATGTGTTCTCGGAGTAACCTTCATGTCATGTGCCGTGTTCGCTGCATACTCCCGGCCCGGTTCCCAGCACGTGGCAGTACGCCACACAAATTCCTTTTGCCGATTTTATCTGATCGTCATCGTAGGTGTGCTTACAAACTCGAGACCTTACAAAATCAGCCTTTGCTTGATGTTGTGCGTTTATTCGACACCCTGAATGTTCGAGAAAGGTCAAGTCATCGCCTCTTACCGAAGCCTTGGGCTCTGCTTGATGCGGACTGACCGGGATTGGAAGGGGAGAACCAACAGAAGCGCCAAATCTCAACAGGCGCCCACAAAGGTGGCTCCATGTGCGACACAACTTCTCGTCTATGTACTCTGAGCACGTGCAGGACGTGGCTGGGGCCGAGCGTGGGTGGAAACGACGTACTTTATTCCATCCAATATCCACATTTGGCCCTCTCGCACCTTCTCAAGCCGTTCTTCATGTCTACTCCTTCAATGCCGAAAAATGAGGCTCTCCCACCAGAGGTACGTTTACTTGTTCTCAAGCAGCCCTCACCGCCACGTTCAACATCGAAAACAGTTGGGTGATGGTGAGCCTGTCAGCTCTGAACCTGAAGTAAAGACGCCGAAAACGACTCAGGTGTGTATATCTAACCCATGTTTTGCATTGTATACGTCTTATATGAGCCGCAAAGCCACCTTTGTTCAAGTGCGGGACTCCATATCGATACATGCCCCCAAGGAAGGAAGGAACCGACTACTGGGAGAAGATTCTCGAGCCAGTCCAGAAGAAGGACAGGGCACAGTGCGACGCATGGAGGGATGAGGTCCAGTTCATCTTGATTTTCGTAAGTTTCTGCAGCCGGTCCTTTCTATCATTGCAGTCTATTCTTACCCATATATTCTGGGATGTCACTAAGGCTGGTCTGTTCTCGGCAGTCGTAACCGCCTTCCTGGTCGAATCGTACAAGAACCTTCAACCAGATCCGACCGAGGCGACTGTGATTCTTTTGGCTCGCATAGCAGAACGACTCGACAACCCTCTTAATGGGTCTACAACCTCACTGGATCCTTCATCGAACCCCTTCTCCTTCACCCCAGAATTTTCGTCCATCCGCGTCAATATCTTCTGGTTCCTGAGCCTCGTCCTGAGTCTCACCACTGTGCTGATTGGAATTGTCTCTTTGCAGTGGCTACGAGAGCACCAATCGTACCCAGAATATTTCTCCACGGAAGACACATTTATGCTCCTGCACATGCGTACGGAAATGCTGGAGAAATGGCATGTCTCGGCCTTTTTCGCCTTGCTTCCTTTCCTCCTGCAAGTTGCATTGGTCTTGTTCTTCATCGGTCTAGCAGATTTTCTCGCATCGCTTGGCGTTTGGACCGTCACGATTCCTGTTATCTTGTTGATTACCGGGCCTATTTTTTTTTTGGTGGCGACGACGGCTATTCCGACCCTTCAATGCTATTCAGTCGCCTCCCCAAGGACTCAGATGGACTCAGATGTTCCTGTTCCATGCCCATACAAGTCCCCGCAAGCACAATTGTTCCGCTGGGTGTTCTCGGCTTCACCAGGTGCTCAGATATTACGCTATGGCCTCCTCCCAGCTTACTCTGCTTTCATTCAATCATTCAAATATATTCGAAGACTCTGGAATCAAAACGGCGCCCAAGATAAACTGCAACCCTGTATTTCTACCGACTTCGTGGCGGCTCCTAAATGGGCCGACTTGGACCTCGAATGGATCAGCGTTCGTCAATGTTATTCTTTCCAACTTTTAAACAGAACCGGCCCAATGCACCTACCAGGAAGGCTACATAAAGACTGGGCATTCGGCCCACTTTATGATCATGTTCAAGGAATTCTACGAGTCTGTCGTCAGTACACATTTGATCACAGCATGCTAGAATCAGCTCTCCAGTGCTTTGCACTCACGATTCCTTCATACCAAGCCACCCCAGAAGCAACACCTTCCCTTGCCCCTTCAGCATTTAAACGACAAATCGCAGATCACGAACTGAGGCCGTCCTACAAGTCACTTATCAAAATGTTGAAGCAGGATTCCCTCCCAGTAATATCTGATGTGCTGGCTTCTCCGGGCGTCGAACTTCTCTACGACGAAGTTTTGCTTCTGTTCTTACAGCGCCTTGGAAGCCTGTGGCGTAATTACAGAATGGAGCTCTACTTCCGGGTACGAGACTATTTTTACATCTATCATGCGGTTGCTTCACGGAAGGTCGACGAGGTGTTCTCGCCCTTTTATTTCAACATCGAGTGGTGCGAATCGATTGGTTACCACCGACATGCGCGATATTTCACCGAAATGGAACGACGATGTGTGTAATATCCGCCCCCCTCTCAATTACAGGCTTGATCGCTGAAATAACCCATTTTAGATCTGGATAAGCGGGACGCCGAATACATGGATTCCTTTATTAAAGAAATTGCTAAAGGCAAGCTCGATTGGTCGGCGTATCAATTATTCGATTATTATGGAGTCAGGCGCCTAATTTCTCAATATGTTCGCAACTCACCCCCCAGCCACGCCCCACTCCTCTCGGCCGCTAAAAGTCTTAGGTCCGCTCTTTGGCAGTATTTGAATCTTGACACGGCATCCGAACCGCAAGTAGAGCTCAAGGCTATCCAATCCTTCCTTATTTCCAGCGCCCTGGTTTTCGTGGATGTATACCTTTCCAAGCGGGTCACTACACCACAGGAAATCATTAACCTCGGTGTCGTCCTTCAGCAATTTTGTGAACGGGCGCTTTCCAACAAATTATTTCGAGATAGGATACTCAAACTGAATATCCTCGATCGAATTCCCGTGCCTATGGAGTGGCCTAGATCACCCGCAAGTCTGGATGTCACAGGTCTTAGTGGAGAAGAAAAGAAGATCGTGAGGTTGTTAGAAGTTGTTCGTGCGCACACCAGTGATAAATTCCCCGAACGCCTATTCAGAGAAAATGTGAATAGCAATGAGAATGAAGCTAGCGAATTTCCAGATCGCCGTGAAGTGGCGCCAGCTCAGGAGCAACTCGCACAAATTGGCGCCCATCACATTCAGCAACTATTACGTGACATTCCCGGAGGAATACAGGAGGCCCTTGGCGCAGCTGCAGCACATAATTTAGGGGACGATCAGTTCAGAAATCGGCCCCCTGAGTCCACACAGGGAGGTCCAATTAGGTCACTACTAGTCGTCAACACCACAACCCCTCCGCAACCACGCTCGCCTCTGCCACCTTCAAATGACTTGCGGACCAGGGATACGGAACGTGAAGAGAAGCAAATAGCTGAAGAAAACAACGACGAAGCCACTCAGTCGAGGAGTAGCGTGACAGCAGGGAGTACGGGCCCAAGGGAAACTAACGATGTTCAAGCAGGCGAGAACCAGAACCCGGATTTCCACAATCCAGAAGCAGACAATCTCGTATAATCCACGTTGTTACTGTGAGCTTACCTCGGCAACATTGATCTCAGATTGCCGATTCGAAATCGACTTGAAACGATTCAAGCGGGCGCCTATTGAGATTTGAAGACCGTGTGGTCCATTGATAAGATCGGGAATAAGGGTTGTTGCTTTTGAAATGGTTCGAAGCTTCAAGTTTCCGGTGCCCGAAACGAACCCACTTACTGTCGATTCAACCGGCCTCAGGGGTAGGCGATCAACTCGAATACCTAGAATTAGAGCAATTATTCCATGAATATGTATTAGTGAAACAATATTAAGAGACACGGTATATCAGACTACAACATTACGGAACTACCGGGCAGCGACAATCCTAGGATCGGCTTCAGCGACACCATTCGCCTGTCCGCCTCCGACGATCGAGGCGACGGTCTTCTGCATGTCCGTCCATTCCGACTCGCGCGGCAAAGCCATGTCGCCAATGTCGTAGATGTACAGTCGTCCGTCACTTCCACCAAGGGCAGCTCTCCGGCCATCCTTCTTGTCCCACTGGAGCTTGTTGATCGCCCGTCCTGTACCAACGGTGGTGGACACAACGGGTACCTGAAGTAATGGTTAGTGGATTTGGAGTAACTACGATGAGTGAAACTAACCTCGGTGTCTGTATTCAAATTCCACAGGTCAAACTTCCCTGACCCATCAACCATCCCAAACACCGCAGGATGTGCAGGATGCCACTTGATATCATACACATAATCATCTGCTTCGTCGAATGAGTACAGCGGAGTGACGTTGTGTGGCGTCGTAGAAGGCTTTGCGAGGCTCTTCGCGCGCCAGAGTTTCACCGTCCAGTCGACCGAACAGGTGAGGAATAGGTCGGAGAAATCGACGGGGCCAATGAGGGGATGGAAATGTAGGCCCATGACGGGTCCGGAGTGCCCTTTGTAGACGTCGTACTGGTTGAGCCCAGCTTTGGCTCCAGCCCGATCGTATCGATTCGCTTGGTATACGTTTCCCTCCTCCGTACCGACCCAGAAAGCCGTTGTTTCATTATCGGGGAAGTCCAACGTTGTGATGGCGACTTCTCCAGTCTTGTTGTGGCCGGCATGAACAAGTTCGAGGGTTTCCTATGGACAGATGAACACCGCGAACAAAATCACCAAAAAAGGCCACTTACTTGAGGCTGAGCCAGCATATCAACCAGCCAACTGCAGACGGTGCCGTCGGTACTGCTCGTGATCAGATTGTGTGCGTTTTGAGTTCCAACCATCTGCATAGCATATACTGGATGTGTATGTCCAGCGGCTGAAAGGGGAGTTTTCAGAACAGGTAGGTGTTTCGAACGAGTATCCCATAGCAGGATTTGACCGGAATACGTTCCGCCGAAAATGAGATTTGAATGAAAGGGAGAGAATGTCACAGACAAGACGTCAGACTGGGGCGGCCTTCAGCATAGCAGTGACCAGAGAAGGGATATGTGCATACTTGTGAGTGGAAGACAAATTCTGGCCGTTCAAGTAGATGGAGATTCCATACGGCGACTATACCGTCAGGTTCGTTCAGTGCTGCAGGGTTCTTGTTGTAGGATGCGACACTGAGTTCTGGATACTGAGAAAAAAAGGTCAACTACCGTGAGCTATTTTGGGTAAACAGCGATACACACCTTCGGCGACCAGTCAATGTCCGTTATTGACCGATTTTTCCCATATCGTTCGTCCCAGAATTCGCATACCCGTTTGACACGCTTTCCTTCTGAATCATCCCTGTCTAGAGATTCAATCAAACTATGGAGGCAAAGGGGTTGTTGGCCTACCCTCCGGATTCTGCGTTGATGGTATAGTCCCGGATATAATCATAACCGTCATTCAGTGCTCTCTGAACAATCTTCGACGACTGTTCTACGAAGTCAAGGAATTCAGGAGCAGCGAGGATGCTTGCGCGTTCTTCTTCTGACAACTCTATACAAAGATAAACACATGAACAACGCAGACAGTGTTTTGGGACTCACCTCTAATCTCCTGTTCTATTTCTTGATCAAGTTTGACACTCTCATCCTCCAGCTCCTTCTCTCGAGCAATCCTTTCCACTTCTGCCTCTCGTTCACGCAACAGGCGTTGCCTGACTTCGTATTCGTAATCTGGAGATGGTTCTGTCTCGACGAAGGTTGTTTGGACTTCCTTGTTGTAGATTACTTTTTCCTACAGAGGGGTGAACGTCAAAAACTTTACGTGCAGGAGGTTGCAGAAAGGATCGCTAACCTTGTGCGGAAGCTCAAACAACTCTTGTTCGATGTCGATAAGATCAGGGAATGTCCTTGGTACCATCGTACTGATTATTCAGTTTCATGAGGATAGTTCCTATCTCGCAGAACGAAAGACCGACCTACCGCTCCATGACATGATCTGTGGCTGAATTGCTGGAGCCAACTTGAGTAACGCTGACCACGCTAGCTCGATCCTGGACGTCACTTTGCCGACTTGCTCTTCCCGACGTGGATTGTGAGAGTCCAGTGTGCACTGGCAGACTTGTAGTCTGGTTCATTGAAGGTGTCCCAGGTATTGAAGAAGACGGCGTGAGGTCTCCACTGTCCAGGCCAATTCGGCTGCCTACGAGCGCGTTTACGAGTTCATCTACATCTCTCCGCGCCGTAGACGAGGAGGCAGTAACCTGTCATACGTTTGAACAAGCTAATTTCATCGGACGAGCACTCAGCACACAACGTACGTCGGGTGTCCTTCTCTCTGCATCTGCGCGTTGCCGATCCGCTCTCGCTTTCCGTAGTTGGGCAAGCTTCTCCCTCTTGGCTTCGATTTCCTGTCGTCGTTTGTCGGACATGGTGGTACAAAAGTGGACTGGCGCTGGTTGAAAGGCCCGACCGTGTCTGGATATTTAGCGGTGTTTGCTCTCAATGGCGGAAGTCATGACGATCTTGATTTGGTCTTGATCTCCACTGTCCTTGCCAATCCTACCCGCCAGATCGTCCCTTATGTCCCTCATAACTCCCAGTTCACGTCCAAGGGGCGGAGGGGCCACTAAAGGAGGGGCCAGGAAACATGAAAACAACCGGATATATGCACACCCACTGCCTCTTCTCTTCGTCGAGCCTCGAAGTCGTATCGGCTCAATACTCGGTCTGCTAGGCCTTTCGCTAACTCGTGTCGAGAATCCTCATTGCGAAGGAATATTCGACCCAGTCACTCATTCTGTTTGGGTGTCCAATCTTGATCACTCACTTCTTCTCTGGCGAAGAGGATTCTTTGGAAAGGGAGATCTATCACGAAGTGAACCTAGTTGGCTCGCACGACAACTCAATATCTGGAAGAATGCGGGAAAGCGTGAGTTTTCTTTCTTTCTGAAATTGTCGGCCTCGTCATCGATCGATTAATAGCGAATTGTTGCGCACAGAACTCACATCTGAAGAAGTGACTGCCAAACGTCGAGCAGAGCGAAAACAATTTAAGCTCGATCGAGCACAAGCCATCGCAGCAGTAGCGGAAGAAGCAGAAACTATTTTTGCGACAGAAGGACGTGTCATAACCCCTGCTCTATCTGGTCCCGCAATCCCTTCACGCCGCTACTTGGAAACCTACCCCACGACCGCAACCTTCAGAAGGGACATCACCACCCACCCCAACTGAAGGTGTAGCTGAAGACGCGCCAGAGGAAGAAGAGCCTCTCATAGATGTTGAGCATCTCCAACTTACCCTTCAAGAAGCTTTTTTCCTTCTATGGACGATGGACTGTCTAACAGTGCTGGATCCTCAATCTGTAGGTTGTTCCATCTGCGTCCATTTTTCTCCACTCATTTACCGTTCAAAGCTCCAACCAATGTCTCTAAAACAAATCTGGCTCGCTTTCCAAACAGCTGAGCTTCCTCCCCCAATACTAGCGCCCTCAGACCCTTTTTCTGTTCTCCGATTTGACAACCCATTCCTCATCAGCTACGTCGTATACCACCACTACCGCTCACTAGGTTGGGTTGTCAAAGGTGGAATTAAATTCTGCGTGGACTATCTCCTGTACAAGAGAGGTCCTGTGTTTGCACACGCAGAGTGAGTCCCCTCTTTGCTAGACGAACATATCTTCAATACCATCATTTTGCAGACTCGCTCTTGTTGTCCTGCCCGTCTACGAGGACACAGAAGACCAAATATCATCTCCACTTGACCTCCAGAACTCGTCTCCTTTCTCGTGGTCGTGGCTAAGCACAATCAACCGTGTAAACTCTCAAGTACAAAAAGTGGGTGTTTTCTGTGGCATAGAAAATAAGCCATCGGCTGACGAAAATTTCAAGACATTGATACTTGTATACGTCACTATCCCTGCTCGGTCAAGAGTCTCTTTAGACGTACTGCAATCGCCTGCCTGCCTGGCTCACTATTCTGTTAGAGAAGTTGTCCTCCGACGATTCATCCCAGCCCGGATGCGCGACTGATTATTGATAATATACCACTTCGATGCCACTTGCTGAATTCCATTCATTCGGAATGTCACACCAGCTCTTGCAGATTGAATATCATTTTATTCCGGGAGACAGAAACCTGCTATCTGTTACACCTTGATACACGACATTCTAACACCATCCTACTATTGGATCCGGTCAAACATGACACGGCGATGACATCGTCGATTACCGATGACGACGGAGGAGGCCATGACGGGGGGATAAAGGGGGAAGAAAAGGACAAAGAAGACAAAGAAATAGACGATGGACAAACGGTGTTGGGACTTGCTGACTGAGAAACTTAGACGGCACCCTTGATCATAACCTTGCTATACTTTTCTTCGTACATCCGATGGAGCCCAGATATTGATGGCTTACAGTCGAGGATCTTTTCCGTGTCTGGGCTGTTAGGATTCGTGAACGAATTTACGTTGTGCTTGACCAGGAATGTCCGCGTCTCTTCCAGCGTTTCGAATCCTAGGTTCTGCTGGAGGAAGGGAAGCGGGACTTTCAGGTAACTGTAGACACGACAGGAAGCAAGTTGACAGCTCTGGTAGGAAGAAGACAACTGAAACACGTAACGCACGCTTTTGTGATGACCATAAGCGCCTTGGTTCGCTCTCGATCAATGAAATGGTCCATGATATACGCGCCCATGTTTGGTGCTTTCAGGTACAAATCACATAACCTGCAATAGTTGCCAATCGCCAACGCTCTCTGCACCGCGAGCGCGTGCTGCACTGCTGCATCCGCCTTCTGTCGGGGTGTTAGCTGACCTACGTAAAGATTAAGTTCTGTGAGATACGATGTCAGCACTGCATTAAAAAACCATCGCGGAAGGGAGGTACCGCTTCGATTTCGCCCATGGAGGAGCATGAGAATGCGATAGGCAGTAAACTCCTCGACTTTGCCCGGGATACCCAGGTCATAAAGTGTCTTCAGAGTGGCCTGGCATTGATTGTATTCCATCATATCATTCTAGAAAGTAGTTGCAAACTCCATTTGAACACATGGAACCAAACGGCGTACGCTCTCCAGGGCCATACGAGCATGAATTTCATATACTTGCACGGTGAATTCATTCTTGATTCTTTGGACCTACAGGAAACCTCGATGAGACAGTGTGAGGACGCAATCTTGACAGAACGTACTGTCAAATCTTGTCGTAGGCTCTTGAACTGATTACAGATCCAATCATACGACGATCTTTCCCTCCACCGCTCCTTGAGTTGGGCAAGGGTTTGTTGAAGAACAGCATAAGGACGTATAGTCTCCGGCTTTGGCTCGCTGGTTAGTCGTAGGTAATCCTTAAAAATGTCATGACAAGTTCCGACAATGGTATAGCGATCCCAGTCGATGACGTTCTAAGCAGAGATGAGATGAAATAGACAAACAATGAGCATGACACGTACCGGATCGCCTTCCGGCTCATCGTTATTCGCATACGGGGATCCTGATCTCGAAGCCGTGAAGAGATGTGCGTGATGATTATTTGCCTTGAAGACTGGGGTACTACCTCCGCTCCGGAATTTGTTTCTCTCGATCTCATGCTCACGCTGAAAACGCTCTGCTCTCCGATTTAATGCAGCCTGGTCGCTGAAATCATTCGAACCATAGGCTGCGGCGTACTTCTGGGCTGCTTTCTCCGCTTTCTTGGCTTTCTTCGATGATGTGGAATTGTTCTCGAAGCTGCGAACGGATCTTGATCAGCCCCCGAGAACGTAGTGCAGGGAGGACGTACCTCTTTCGTTTGAGGTTGTTGAAAACGGGGGCAGGTTTAGGCATAAGGCTGCCACAGAAACAAGTTGTGAATAAGATCTCACGGAGAAGACTTCATGGCCCTTCACCTTTTCAATTGCACCCCAGCCCAGTCGGTAGTCCATAGTGTATGGGCGGCAAAAGAGTCTGATATTACCTGTTTAAGTTCAGTCTGCACTTCTGCTCTGTTCGCGTCTGTTATCTGGCCAAGGCATTTGGCAACCCATTCTCTGTCAATACTACCTCAGCATGGCCACAGTAGACAGTAAACCTCCACGTACTTTAGTGCCGGGGGCCAGGATTCTGAAGACATAGTTCAACCTGCAATAACGATGAGTCGGACAGGAAGTGACAAGAGGGAAGAAGTAGGATAACGACTAGCAGGTGGAAACGGTGTGCACGATGGACGTCAGTTGCAGGCCTGAGGTGGATGGAATTGTTCTGAGCAGTCTGATTTGTCAGCAACGCAGAAGGCCGAGAGTTAAAAAAGGGAATGTAAACCCACGATATTACCGGGCCGCTCAGCCGATACACCCACTTTTCAGCAGTCGCGTCCACGCCCGAACCACCGAAACGCTCTTTCGCAGCCAACAATACTCTGAAACCAACTGAAACCAACTCAATATCCTGCAAAATGAGTATCTTACGCCCATTCAAAGCTGCCGACATGTTCAAGTTCAACAACATGTATGTCCTTAACAGAAAAGCGCACAAATGCCATTAACCATATTCTATCATGCAGCAACTTGGACATATGGACAGAAACCGTGAATTCCGAATATTCCTCACCGTAGTGCTCGCAAACTAACCGATGTTTCCATCCAGTACGGCATTGGGTTCTACCTCAATTACCTCTCACGCTGGCCCGATCTCTGCTGTGTGCAGGAAGCACCAAGCGGTCGTATGATGGGATACGGTGCGCAAGGCAATCTGCAGCCGCCTATGCTCGTGATAATGACCTCTTCGCCACCTACAGTTCTTGGAAAAGCTGAAGGCAGCGGTACGGAATGGCACGGGCACGTCACAGCACTAACTGTTGCACCGGAATACCGCCGACTCTCACTCGCTCGCAAGATGATGTCCTTGCTTGAAATGGTCTCTGAAGAGATATACAAAGGATTCTTCGTCGATCTCTACGTCCGATGCGCGAATTTGGTGGCTATCGATATGTATGAAGGAATGGACTATAGCGTGTATCGCAGGGTAAGGGAATACTACGGAACACTTGGAATAGGGAAGGGCGGAAGAGACGAAGAAGACGCCTTCGGTACGTTTAGTCCTCTTTCCTAGATCCTCTCTGAATCTTTGGCAGACATGCGGAAACCTCTCGCACGAGATGTCAATCGTCGTTCAGTTCGACCAAACGGAAGAGATATCATCGTCAGTGCTCACGACGTTTCATAGTCTTCGAAAAGTCCCTGTCTATTACATACATGCTATCCTATACATTGCCTCTATATTACAAAATCTACATAACTCAAAGTGTCAAAGGAGGAGGTTCCTCAGCAACAATTGAGGCAGGAGACAGGAGAGCAATCTTCTCATCATAGAAAGCCTGCAACCTCACTTTATCCTCACAAAACCCGCCCATCTCTACTCTAATCTTCTCAGCAGCGGCTGCAGGCCGGTGGTCCTTGCTCTTCGTTGTTCCCATTCTCCCAGGTCCCATCAACCGATTCGTCAAGAACACGAACCCCTGCGAGCCTCCCAACACCTGAACGAATGCGACCCCAGACTGATGCACGAATTGCGAATAATGATACGGCGAGCGTCGATACGAATACACAACATCGACTTGTTCAGGATACAGATCCTGTGCCTCGACGTCCACAATGAAGCCGAACTTCTCAAGGAGCGCATATTCGAAATATTGCCCTGGGTGCGTGCCATCATCAGGGAGCCGCTTGTCCAGGTCTTGAATAACGGGTGGAGGAATTGCTGGGCGGATCGGGAAACACGATTGGAAAGCGTTCCGCTGCTGGATGTCGCTGATCTGAGTAACATAGGCTTCGACGAGCTTCAGGCCATAACGCTCGATGGAACGATTCCAGACTCGGAGTTGATCCTCGATACACCTTGCCGTTGTGCCGATCCATTGGAGTTCGAAGTGGAAGACGGTGGCTGGATTATGGATAATATCATGATGCAGGATCACCGACTCTGCCTGATCGCTTCGCTGAAGAAGATGCAGAAATCAAACTAGGAGCTTGCGACCAATAGCCAAGTGAACAAACCTTGTGTGGGTCGATGTCAATAACCATGGTTTGGCTGAGTATAAGCCTCTTCTTGTTCTTGATCTTGCTCGCAACAGTTTGGGAGACGTTCCTGCTTTGATTCTGGTTTGCAAATCGAATAGTTCCATCCTCGGTGACGCGTCTGAACCAATACTTGGGAGTTGTCACAGTGTGCAAGGAATATTCTCCTTTCAGGCGATAGTAATAATGCCTGTTATACTAGATGAAAATAAATCTCTTCTAACAAATGGTTATCACTCACCCATCCAAGAAGTTGTGATGCCCTCGACAATGTTCAAACAAGCCTTGCTCTTGCAGCCTAACCCCCCATTCCGTACCTTGGCTTCGCGTGGAAACATCCCGGAACTCTCGCACAAGCCACGACACGAAGTCATATCCAATGAAAGAATCAGGGTAATGCCTATCATGCCATTGATAAAATTTGATAGGTACGCCATCCTCTTCGCGCATGGCTTTCGCGATTGCAGCAAGAGACATTTCTGCAATTTCTCGTTCGCTCTTCATCTTCTTCCGCAAAGGACCCTGAGCATGAATTTGGTCTAACCGATCCATGAGGGCCTCATCGAGCACGGACATAGCAGGGTCGAGCGTTGTTGGCAGGAAGCGGACAGGCGGGTGCGTGATCTTATCGTCAGGAGGTTGCCAGCGAAGCTTGGCGAACTGCTCGGCCAGCTTCTCGATTCCGAGAATACGAGACTCCTCGTCACTCAATTTCTCTTCTGAAGGCCCAACCTTCACGTGAGGAGGTTCCGATGTAGGGATGACAATGAAACGTGTGCGCCAATATCGGATGGACTCATTAAAGTCATGCTCGTAGCCCGCAACAAGCATGTCTAATCTAGCAAAGACCAACCGTCAACATGCTGCGAAAGTCGTGAAAGACGAAGTAATGTACCTGTTCCACCCATAGTTCTCTAGCCCGTGGGATTTAAATTCGTTCTTGAGTTCAGTATAGCCACCTGAAAGTAACAAGGTCAGCACTTGTATAAAGACCGTACATTATTAAAATGGGATTGACCTCCAAGCTTTGGCCAGATCAAACACCTATACGTGTACGGCGGGGTAGGCGCTGTCCTCCTGACGTACCGTTTAACCTGGATCGCCTCTCCTGTGTACGATATTCTATGGATTTCCTTCGACATGCTCAGATATACAGAGTCAGTCGTGGAACTTAGAATCTCTGCTGCCCCAGCCGGCCGCAAGTCCGGGTCGTCTTCTCCGATGTAAGATTTCGTCCGCCTGAAGGCCGGCTTCTCATCTTCGCCTTGCGCTCTCCGCGGCTTGACAATGAACTGGAACCCTTGCGCGAGACGGACAGCTGCCATGCCTCGCATGACGACGAGAGCCCAAGCCCGGCGGAGGTCCTCCGCAGATCCTTTGACTATCGGCGGCTTGACGAGGAAGGAACGCATCTCGCTAGGGTCGACAAGAAACTCGTACGAGAAGACATCATAAGAGGAATCTAACTCGATGCTTGAAGGGAAATGCTCAACGGTCAAAGGCAAACAACCAGGCGTGACGATTGATTTCCACTTTATGTCATGCTTGTACATGGGCTGAGGAAATATGTGCTGCCAACGACGTGCCAGAGAGGCTTGAGGATAGGAAACGCCGGATTGGGGTTTGGTGGGGTTAGTGACTGTTCCGGGCGAAGATGAGAACGAATGGGCCAAAGCGCTCGTCCCACTCCGGCGCTTTCCAGCCAATGTCTCGTCTCTCGGCGGTGTGTTTATAGGCGAACGACGTATATACGATGCCCTATGCGGAGCAAGACTCGCTTCTTCTTCGAATGTTCTGCTCAGACTTGAACGATTGGCTGCTTTGCTCCTGATGGCCATAGGCTGGATTGGCTGGATTATTTGGGTAGGTTGTGTCGACGAAACGATGGGTGGCAGGCGTATTGGAGAGGAGGCAGGCATGGGACTCGACTTCTCGGAGAGCGGATGTTTCTCCGCTGGATGAGAGGGAGAAGCCGAGGCAGATACCTGTGTCGTCTGTGGTTCGCTAGGTCCACTCCTGAAGGGGTTAAAAAGCCAGGATGGTGCTAGCTTCGAGGCAAGACTGCCCTTAGACAGCGTTCCACTGCGAGACGGGGTCTTCGAAGAGGTAGTAGACTTCTCAGAGCGTGCAGACCGGATAGAGGATTGGGATGGTGAGGTGCTTAACAAGCCAGGCAGAGGAGCTGCAGCCACGTCCTTGCTGGATGGAGGATCCTCTGACGGTAATTCTTTGTGTATGCGCATTTTCGGGCTCTCTTCAATCGTATCAATCCAATCGAGCCGAGTGGACTGGCGATGCGAGGCTCGCTTCTCTGACGTAGGCCGCATAGGAGGAGTTGCTGCTGAAGGAGGGGCTAAGGAAGTCGTGTTGTAGTTCGTCGTCAGCGCGAATGTATCAAGGTCGAATTTGTCCGCTTCGGCCTTCGTCAATCCGACAGTATGGTATGCTGTTTCTAAAGGACCTGCAACATTGTCTGACCGATCCGGAATGAATGGGACCTCGATGCTAGGCAGCACATCATGCTCTAGCAGTCCGAGCATCTGTATCTCATGCATCTTCGCTCTTGAGATGAACCTGACCAAGATTTGCTATGTTCAGAAACAAACTGCGGATTTGGCCAATGGAAGAACCTACCTATCCTGACGGAATGGTAAGTCCATTTGTCTATCCCAGAACGTCGTCGACATCCAGAATGGTTCCCACCAAAAGGTCTTCATCGGGGCCCCTTCCTTGGGGACATCATCTCCACCCCACAAAGGATCCATGGACAGCGGATCGAACTTTCTGTCAGTGCTGTCCTGCTTTGCAGTGGGCTCGAATCCTTGAAAGCTGAAAATAGGACTCTGATGTAACGGCGGCTTCGTCAGTAAGATAAGATCAAGGACGAATCCCTGGTCCAGCATACGAGTGGTAGTCAATCGGAGCAGCTGCTTCGACACACGGAAGTAGCCGGTTCCAGGAGAAATAAGGATGGTAATCGCTCCAGTCAGATTGAGCGACCTGTCGACGTAGTGAGTCTCCGTAGGATTGAGACCAAGGTTCAACGCCTCGAGTATCGGTCCGTCTTGAGCATATGATAGTCGACCAACAAGCCTAACCTGGGCAGGAACATTCGCGGAGTCCTGAAGACCTCGATGGTAATGATGGGTTAAGAGGATGTCGCGCTGGAAGTCCCAAAAAGAATTCTTTAGGCTGACCAAAGTTGGCTTCCACTCGTGAATGACCTCGAGATCTGTGATGACCTTGTAAAAATCTTTGTACCAGTTCCCTTGGTCGTCTCTCTGCAGGGGACCTGCAGCGTAGGATATTTCCGACTCGTCGTAGAAGACGCGCGATATCAGCACGATAGTGACAGTGTGGTTGGTGCCTGCTTCTCGCCATTTCTCGAACAGCGCCGGCAGGAAAGAATGTACAATCTTCTCGTTGTACCGTTCTCCGTCTCCAGCAAACTCCCAAAGTTCTCTGCATACCTGGATGAAGATAGTGATCTTTGCGGAGAAGGAGCGGTATATCGCCTTAGTTGTAGAAGTCATGTAAGCTGAAGAAACCTGAAGCCCGTAAGCGGGAATGCTATCGAACAGGGCTTGGTATACATGCCTTCTTGCCTCCAGTATAGATGTTCTGGATTTTGGCAGCTATTCCACCAATGAAAGAAACCTCTTGATCTTTGTATATGCATTGACCGGTCAGATATTTTCCAAGTCTCCACATATCGTTCCTGCCGAGATATTGGTCTTGGAATATGAATTCGACATAATCAGCGCAACAACTAGACTTGTCGACCTATCATGAAGTTAGGGCATAGCGCTTGAACTAGATAGCGAGCTGACCTTCGTGAGGACAACCTCATCATTGTTGCGGAGACCAAGAGAATCAGCGACTGTGCGAGGAAGCGATATCTAAAATATCCATAAATATGTCAAACGAGGCCATATGTACGAGACGCACCTGAAGTTGCGGTTTCGTACAACCTTCATCCTTGGGGACGATGAAGAGAAACCCAATCTCCGAATTGCCATCGTTGTTGGTTACTCTTAAGCAATCTCCCTCCGCAACTCCGGGCCACCAGGATTGGTTAAATTGGATCAATGCCGACTCTTTTACATCATGGAACCAAGCGTGAAGGACTTTCGAATCTCCTAACCTTAGCGGAATGTATGTTGGTAAAGCTCTGAAGCTCGATTGCGCCGTGTTGGAACGTCTGCGTCCGTACTGCGACTGTTCCCTGGAGGAAGCCATGACAACGTTGGTCAAGAGGGCTTGCGCATCAAGAGTGAGGTTTGCTGTTTGAGGAGCCTGTCGGTTGTGAACGGTGAACCTAACGGTGTTGGTTTAGGAGCATTATCTTGACAGCGCTTACTACAGAGTAAACCGGCACATCGGCCCGCCTCGAAAATATACAAGACTTAGCCAGAATTGCCCTCTCGAGGCTGAAATCGGGTTCTTTCACTTAGTTCTATTAAAAAGTAACTAACTCGAGTTCCTATGTCATCTACGGAGGTAAAATAAGAGAATATATCTCTAATGTGTTTTATCAACAGGAGGGTTGTAGACTGGAAAAAGAGCTCGTCAGAAACCTCCAACGAAAGGTTACGACGTGACATACTAATTTTCCTGTTCTTGATAACACCCCATTTGAAGCGTTTGACATATACACTGATCGCGAAGAGAGTGGAGAAGATGATAACAGCCTTGATTCCGTATTTCTTGCGCTCGTCGTGCTCGGGTTCAGCTGCCCAGTGCAGGAAAGTGACGACGTCCTTCGCCATTTGCGACGTTGTCGCGGGAGTGCCTATATCATCTTCTGTTAGTCGGCCAGACGACGATGAGATGCGTTACTGACCATCGTCGTATTCAACAAGACCGTCAAAGAGGACGCGAGCCATAGAAATGGCACCACCAGGGAAGTATGGGTTGTAGTTCATGCCATCACGAATTTCAACGCCAGCAGGAGGATCGACATAACCAGTGAGAAGAGAGAAGATATAGTCCTGAAAACTGCGTGAGCTAAAAGAGATACAACTCCATTTACACTCACAGCACCGCCGTGGCGAGCCTTGACGATCAGACTGAGGTCTGGGGGAAGGGCACCGCCGTTACTTGACCGGGCGGCCTCCTCGTTGGGGTAAGGAGCAGGGAGGTAGTCCGAAAGCTTCCCAGGTCTTTGGAACATCTCGCCTTCCGCGTTCGGCCCGTCAGTATATTCCACCTCCTCCGCCATAGCCCGCGTCTCCTCCGCAGTGTGCGACACACCAACAAGATTGCGCCAGGCGATGCGGTCGAGCGAATGGCACGCGGCGCAGACTTCGCGGTAAACTTGGTATCCTCGACGAATGCTACATAAAAGTTCAGGAGGGAATGCGGGTTGGACGGACTCGGTCGTACCTAGCGTGATCAAAGGTGTCGAACCAGCCATTGTGCGACCAAGGATACTTGGATGGATGGAGACCCTCGTCGCTGAGATGGCTCGCGTGTACTTCACCGAGGAAAGGAAGGCTGCCATAAAGGTGCGTGTACCAGGCAATAGTACCGGCGGTGAAAAGAGAGACGGAGGCGAGAGTCGCGCGTGAGCTCATGACAGACTGAAACAAGATGAGTTACAACGCCTGGTAGATGAGGATCAAGACCTACGTCAAGTGTGCTCGAGCCAGAGGCCTTGGACGACGCAAAGCGGACCTGTTTGAATCTTGTGAGTTGTGGGCCGAATCTCGACGAGAAAATAAGGTACCGAGCCGGAACGCGCGCCATAGAGAAGCGTCGAGGAGCGTGAAGCCCCTACGCTGGCCGCTTTCTTGAAGGCTCCAGCAGAGAGCCTCGACAGCATTTTGTTTGAAGGATTTGGGAGAAGGAGAGCTGGCCGTCACGCCGTGATCCCGAACGGGTTGAATCGGAAAATGCCATAGCCAATCAAATTTCTTGTATTGTCCTCTCACGTGAATTCATCCTTCCACTCACGTCTAGACCATTGTCAATCACAAGTAGGGAAGGATGGACTAGAGGAAGCAAGTTTCTATTCGCTGGTATCTTTCTACACTTACCACCAGTTTTATTGGACTTCAGGTAACCATACGAGCCTCAACATGCCTTCCCTCTCAAAGCTGTTGAAAGATTTTCCTGAGGTGACTGCATACGCTCGCGGACATGTGTACAGTGACAGCTCTCAAGAATTAAAGATCGTCTCGGTTGAGAGACAACAGTGAGAGACAAAAGTGTTGCAACTTTTGTCTCTGATCTGAGTTTGATCTAATCGTCTTTCTTCCCGACCAAACTCTAGTCTACTGTTTCCTGATCCTCGGCTACTTATTGACTCCGTTTGCTCACCATTCTACTCCATTCTACCAGCAGGGCCTTCTTCCTGGGAGACATACTGCTAGGCCCGAAGTCTTTCCCCACCTCATGTCCTACGTTTTTCTCATCGGTACCTCCTACGAACGCTCTACGACCGACCTTTCACGATTTTACACCCAACCCCACAACGACCATTGAGACCGTCATGTCAAGGACAAAAGAAAACATACTGCTCCCCAACGTTGGGTATCAACGACGATAAAATTAGATCGACCGAGATTCGTTCAAACAGTGTAGCAACCCTGTACATTCAAGCACGTCGTCGCAATGGAACCTCGTTGCAAAATACCACGGGTGCAATGGAAATTAATATTCAGAATGGAGGTTACGTCGAGCTGTCCGGTAGCATTGACGGTTTTGTCAATGGAGCTATCTTTAGTACTGATAGGGTTGCGAAGTCCAGAGGAAAGTCCACATAAATTGAGAGTTCATGAATCGAAGGAAGATATGGGGGGCATACTAGGAAACACTAGAATGAGAGCTATGAGTACTGAACACAATAGAAATCCTGCAGTCCCACTCCTCGAGCCTCTATAGGCTAAGCGACCAGCGTGTACGTTTGCACCTTATTAGAATATGCAGTCGCAAATTTCTAGCTCAGCCGAAGGATCAATTAGACATCGCCAAGCAACATGAGGCAGCAAATACACACCGTCCGCGCAGCAGCACAAGCACATACCCGCTAAGCAGGCCATGCAACCAGTAGACGCCCCACCACCACTTTTCTCAGGGGCCTGTTGACTGTAGTCACGTTGCCATACGTAAGTCTCTAGCGCTGGAAGAGTTTGAAGTTTGCTCACACAAAGACCGTCTGAGGAGGTTGTTGCGGTGCGTACCCCTGCTGAGGATAGCCCTGCTGGGGGTAGCCTTGAGGGGGAGGGCCGTTATAGCCACCCTGGTATGATTGTTGAGGTTGCTGCAAAACATTTAGCAAATACGCGTTGCAATCAAGTAGCTTCCGAGCTCACCTGGGGGTAGTAGCCGTCCTGTCCGGGAGGAGGGCCTAAATATGAAGAGCAAGGCTGTAAACAAACGTCCAACACCAATTGCAAGCGATCCAGAGAATATGCGTTTCTCGACGGACACCCCGCTCCCGGATGTATCTACGTACCTTGAGGGGGGTAGTAGCCACCACCCTGCGGAGGACCGTATTGCTCTTGAGGCTTTCCTGCGTTGTAGTAATCGTTGGCACTCATTTCCCGGTGGTGTTCAAGACGGTGGCGAGTGGTGCGAAAGGAAGGTGGATGCAGGAAGCAGATAGCTTTTGTTTGTTCGGGTTGTCTCACGAGCTACATGTGTACATGCCGCAGCCGGGGGCCAAGCGCGGATGACGGCCTTGGTGCCATTTTTACCTGTCATCGTGTTCTCCTTTACTGTGCTTGCATCAAAATACCCAGAACACCGAGACCACTGCAGAACACCATTGCACTGCCCCACAACGATAAGACCTCTCAAATGGCGGGCGAAAATCGCGCTACACTGGTCTGCGCAGCAGGTATAAGCCTGCTGACTTAGAGCTGAACACTTCGAAGAGCTGTGTTCGACGGATCCGTGATCGTGTTCTAAATAAAACCCAACGCCTGCGGTAGCGCGGGGATGACCATAAATACCGTTCATGCTGAGTTAATCCGGGCAAAAATCGTCATTGGACATGACATACTCAGATGGGCAGTAGGTACCGAACGTCCAGGAGCAAGAAAACAGACAAAGCAGCCAACACAGCCGAGACATGGCCTCATCAGTGCAAACTTCATCGCGAGTCGAGTCGAGACCATGTTCCATCTGCGTCGGGGTGGTGTGGGTGAGCGAAGTCGAAGATCGAAGTGGGGCTAGATAGAGTAACCTATTACATCTAACGCTAACAATAATTCAGGGTTCACGAAAGATCGTCAAACGAAACACAAAACTGTCACCGTACGTCATTCATCTGGTCGGAGGGTATGTCCCAGTCAATACTCGTGCCCCTTGGCGAATAAAACTTTGAGTCAAGCGAGTAGGTGCTTGAAGAATAACAATTCAGTCCAAATGGCCAATTGATAGAAGCAAAGAACGCACGCGCTGCTGTGTATTCACTAAGTGGCACAGCATCAAATGGCCTCGTACGCGCTGAAGCAAGTGGCGTTCCATGCTCTGCCAATCCAGAGTGACTGGGGCTAAAAATGTAAAATTAAATATTAACTGGGAGCACAGCTAACTTACTTACCCCGTAATCCTTGTGAGGGTGACACCAAGTTGGTACTGACCGCGAGAGCGGATGCTGACGTCAGGGAACAGGAAGAATAGCCCCATGTTTCCTTGTAGATCTTCTAGTTGCTCGACGGTCGAAACCAGATGGCCATAAAGAATAGGCGGTGTCCCATTCGTAGGTCGCCCAATGTATGAACCTGTATCCAAAGGGGTATAGCCGTCACCAGAGAAAAGTGACAGATGGGCAATGAGGAAGGGCAATTCCGCTTCGCTAAAACAAAAAGGTTCAGAACTTTAATGAGAGGCGCCAAAGTTTCCAAAAACGTACGGTATGACGGAATTCCCGGAGGGATCTCTGACCGTCAGCCGGGCGATGATGGGTGGTGTTAAGGGCACACGAGAGAGGTAGTTCGCCCCAAATTCCGCCGTTCGGAGCGGGTGTTGTACAATCTCGAGGTGATAGGATCTAGAACTCTATTAGAGCTCTATCCCATTTGGCAGGCACGTCAGAAAAACACACCGTGTGTGTGGGTCCGCCAGAAGAGACGATACTTGTATTCTAGGCTGAGGACGAATATACGGAGCAGGAGAGCTGGGGGATAGATCCGCGATGGAGCTATGGCTGGAAGGCGGACTTTGGGTCGAACTCGACGTCCGGGAAGATAATGTGACAGAACCGAACGAAGAGTAGGGCGAAGAGTGTCCGCTGGAGGCGACGGCAGAGGGCGGCTTTTGAGAACATGCCTGAAAGGCAAAGTAGAAGTATTTAACGTGCGAGGATGGCGCATTCATATTTTTCTGTGGTCGGCGGAGCAGCGAGCATGGAACCGAATAGGCCATCGACACACGACCGCCGTGATTTTTATTTTTGAGGAGATAGCAAGGTATGGAGAGCTTCTTTAAATACGAACCAAAAGTGCGGTAAGGAAATGGTCAAGGGCAGTGAAGCGGGTGACATACTTTTGAATTTAGACCGTGTCGACGCGTATGCCTAGCTGCCTTCGACGGCGTGAGGGGATGTTGTGGCCCCATGAATTGTGGACCGGGCTTGTGCGGGTCGCAGGCGCTTTTCAGGGTGCGAGGCGGAGCTGTTTGGGCCGAGAAGCGCGGGCTCAAGTTCATCGTCATGAGTATACACTACTTGGTGTTGAGTTGAGTGTCGTAGGGAGTATATGGGCTGTCAAAGACGAGAACATTTTATAGCGTTCAGGCGAGCCGAATGGATCCAAGTCGAAATCGGGACGAGGAGAGTCTTCACCTAAAGTTCTGGAAGTCAATGACTGCCAAATCTGGATGCTCTTCGTTCCGCCATAGCACCGGATGAGAGATTCTAATATAATATCGGGCGGTGAACTTTCACATACGAATGTCTCCGGAAACCTCACAGATCCGCTAAGATGTGAGCCGGGATAAGGGAGGAATTAAGGTTGTAGATCTATGAGTATAATGACATTAAATGCTCTTCTTCACGTAGCTCCAGATTCCTGCCATGCCTGCCCCTAGAGTTGCAGCGACGACGACGGGTTTGATGCCAGCTAATAAAGGAACAAAAATGAGAAAACCGCCGAGGGTTCGCAGGCAATAAGATGGCGCACAAGTTGACTTGAATAGAGCGCCTGTCACGGCGCCAGCAGCCACGCTTCCCATCGTGTCGTGCTTTCCTCTAAACGCGTCAATGCTCGAATTTACTCCATTGTACATAAGGGCTGTAAAATGGCGAATTCAACGGGGTTTAGAGTAAATCAAAATCGGCTGTGGCAAAAACTTACCCATTACACCAGCCGAATTCCCGAGAAATGTGCCTCTTCTCGTGACAGAGTTCAGTACGCTGTTGATCCGCAGCCTGGAATTAGAGACGGCAAGAGGTCTTCGAGCGCCTTCCCGTACGCCCCATGCACCGCCAAGGGCTAGCCCTGTAAAAACTAGGGTGAGCATGTGACAAATAGAACAATAAGAGGCCTGAGTATGGGTCGTTTGAGATGTCGAGATAAGGTGAGAGATGTCCAGGGAGCCAACGAGGCGTTAAGCGAGCACCTAGACCTCTAAAAGAGTAATTTGAAAGAGATCTCACTTACCACTGAGATACATGGTACCCGTCCCATAACACAGGTCATCGCTCCACCCCCTGGAGGGAATAGCCGTGCCAGCCCCAGGAAGGTCGCTTGTCTTTTCATCATCAAGAAGCAGGTAGTCAAGTTTATCCCCCAAATCTGCCAGCGGATGTAGTTTTGCGGGGTCATAGGCTGCCATTAGCAGGTCGGACGCCGTGACAGCATGTTCAGGTGAAAGTGAATCGTTTGAACGCGAGAAGGTGGCTGTCTTGAGGATTTCAGAGGGGCTCTGCGACGAGGATGCGTCGGCATGGGTGCTGGAGGACGACATGGGTGGGGGGAGGGATGAGGAACGTGGAGGAACAGCGTGAACGGAGAAAACTGGCAAAGTTTCAAACACCGCGAAGTCTAACACAGTCACGTGGTCACCGTCACGACTCGCGCCGTTCCGCTCACTGAGCTCTGACAGTCTGACTACAACAATTGAAATGGCCTTCGCCGCCTGCACACGCGCTATTCGCAGTATTCCTGCTCTCACATCGTCTGTAGGCCGCATCTTATCCAGAAAACCAACAGGTCGGGCCGTAATTACCTCCGGAGTCAGGCTGCAGACCGGAAGTATGGCCAACACCAGTGCACCGTCTTCACGGCGTGAGTTCTCCTTTGCTCCAGCCAGGCTAGTCTTTAATTTACTTTATTTAGGCTGGGCATCTTCCGTGACGCCCCAGTCATCAGCCTCCGATCCAGCTGAAACCGAGGCCTTACGCTGTCTTGAGCAAGGAACGACCAAGCTCGAAGAAGGCGACGTGCAAGGAGCAAAAGCACTCTACCAACGCAGTGTGGAAATCAAACGCAACGCCAGCTCGCTTTTTAATTTAGGAGTTACCCATTATCATCTCAGTGCGTGGTTTTTAACCGTTCAAATACCCCATATGCCATATTGTTCAGCACAGAGGAATTTGACGAGGCCATCTCTGCCTGGAAGGAGTCAATAGCCTTACAGCCCTCCAGCCCCGACGCTCACACAAGTATTTATCCTCCCTGGGATATTTCAAACACTTCTAACACGTTTTTTCAGACCTCGCCAGCGCATACATAATTTCGCCAGGTATTTTGGAACTTCCTACACCCAGAGCAGCGTACATCATCAATTAACCCCCCGATCCAGTGTCCCGACCCGATCTGGCTTTGCACCATCTGGAGTAACCCCATATTTCCTCCTTGAACTTTACAGTAGCTGAAGAATGTCGCTCTAGAATTGCCTCCTCATTGTCACCGGAAGACCCTGAAATTGCATTCAACCACGCTGCAGTTCTCGAAGCCAGTGAGCACAACTTTCTCCCGCCCATTGTGTTATATTTATGTCATAAAAGCTGGAAGGCTTGAGGAAGCCCTCGAAAAGTATAAGCGTAGCAAAGAATTCGGGGTTGAACGAGCTGCTGTTCACATTCGTAACGTACGAGTCATGCGAAAGTCTTTTTTGTCCTATCGCCCGTTCTCACTCCCTCCCTTGCAGGTCGGAGCCAAAATTCTGGGGAAGAAGATGAAAGAGGCACAGAAATCCGAAAAACCGGAAGAATAAATCAGAACAGGGTCTTTCTTTCTTACACTCTTCTCTGCACAACAGGCACCTCCCTATTTCCTCGTCTGGATTACGAGTGGGAAGAACATTTCATGTGCAACCTGTCGAAACTAGTTTGCCCTGCTCTAATGTTGGAATAGACATCGTTCTGGAAGACAAATAGGTACCCAAACCTTGGCCCGGCTACGACCCACTGACGAGTTGAGTTCCTTCACTTTTACTTCTCTGTGCTCTCTTCTTTAATCGATGAGGAATGGATTCTGTGTGCTGCCCTCGCCCCGAATCTCCGACGAATTGCTTTCCGATTGCAGAATCGCGTACCGGGATTGACCCCGCCCTGCTACGTGTGTGCCCACATTCACATTGCGTCCACGATGGGGTGTCCTTTGCCAACCGCGGAAACCGTCAGGCGAAGCGGGACTGGAATACGAGCCGTAATTGCCTCCGCGTCCCCATCCCTTGCCAGGGGATCCATAATTGCCGTGGTTATATCCTTGCTGGCTATGATAACCTCTACCACCTCCTCGATAAGGGCTTCTGAATTCAGGGCCTGACCTCCTTGGTCTCGGAGGGGAAGGGCCTGCATCCGACATCACAGGTGTTGAATCGCATACGCGGCGCAAAATGGCGGCGATATCGGAACGAGCATAAACCGGTGAGGGATGATCTTCTGGCTTGACATATAAAATTCGGTCAAAGCCCTCATGAGGAGACGGGGCTTCGAAGTCCGCTGCGAACCGCGACAAGACGGAGAGCCCTTGTGCTGGATTGGTGATGGTGGGATGCCCCGTTCCTGTTTTAATTTAAATTCATCCAATTGTGGTCAGTGAGAAACTGGAAGAAGGCCTTCGGAAGATGATTGACGTATTGCCACCTACTTACGCGTTTGTAGTCGGGCTGCACAGGTCTATGTGGGGAAATTTGGGTTCAGAATAGCAATACGAAAGACGACACCACTAGCACTAACCTCATACGGGGTATCGAAAACAATAACCCAGATTGTGGTTCCGGGAACCTCGCGGGCAATCTCGATCCAGTACGAACGTTGTCTGTTATCTGTGCTAGTAAACTTTGTTTCCGCACAATGCCAATCCCGAGCGGCCACTCTGCTGGTGTAGAGGGGATCACAGAACTGGCTCCAGATGACTCACGATGCATTAAAGTTTGTGCGGTCGACACACACTGAAAGGCCTTGATTTAGAGTTTGGCGTGCCAATTGTTCTACCCTTCGCCTATCACCCAGATCGTCTTGATTGCATCTACGAAACCGAGGGAAGTGCTGCTGTAGCGCCTCTGCGAAGGTCGACTATTGATACATTAGGAAGTTAAGTTTGAATCAGCTATTAGGTTCTCGCAATGAAGGGCTCCAAACGAGTCAAGGTTTGAGGAACGTCATGAAAAGAGGAATGAACGGGTCTAGTAGACTCGCACCTTGCCGGATGCGATAAGACCACAGAGGATCAATACAATCTGACGCTCGATCTCTGAACCTTCCGTATCGACAGGAGGTTCTAGAGTTCTAGGAGGGGTGGAGCCAGACATAGGTAGTGGGCTCAGAAGCGGTGAACGTTAAGAGCAAGGTCAAACACGGCTGTCCACAAAACGCTCGATGTGTATCGTATATGTCCTTTCTTATTAAATCATGTCGACTCCCAGGAAGTTGAGTCAAGAATAGTCAGAATGTCCTCCAATTTATATGTGCCATCAGCATGGGAAAATAAATAAATGTATCATGAAATCAAAAAGTAAAAAGCCTGAATACTACGATCTCAGTCATAGGTTAATGACATGCACAATGAAGTCGTCGTTTGCTAGAGATAAACGACTAATCCCCCATTTGTAATGGGCGTACGGATTTCCAGCAGTCGGGGAGAGCGCTGTCAACGGCCGTTGACTGTCGCCGACGAATTCCTTCTGGCAGACGGACCTGGGGCACCAGATGATGCTTGCTCAGGTGGCCCCTTGTTAGGGTGGTCCGGTATCTTCTCAATCTCCCGTTTTGCTTCTTCCCAAGCCTCCAAATTCTACGATCAGAGGATAATTGAAGGCGCTCTAATCGTGGAACAATGAGAGAAACACTAACCTTCTTGCACCAATCGCGATGGCTCCTTGCCATACTTATTGCCATCTCCCGCATATCCGCCACTTTTTGACGTTGGAACCTATCCAGGTCAGCCTGGATCGTGGAGCTTGAATACTTTAAGTCCTGCGCCGCGAGATGAAGAGCATCTTCAAGCTGCACGAAGGCTCGATCAGTGACGAAAGAAACGCGAGAAGGACGATGTGAACCTGTGATATGTTTTCTCTGGTTTTCGTGATCCCGTTCCGACGAGCAGTTTCAGGGTCGACGTCCATGATTCCGTGCAGTGTGTAACTCAATGCGTTTAGCAGGCCCATACCGGGTGTCTTTGTTCGCCTTCTGGCGGGGTTAGGGCCGGGGTGTGGGGGCAAATAACCGGAGTTCGGGGTGGTGGGCTCC
The DNA here is from genome assembly GCA_027627235.1 of Agrocybe chaxingu. Classification (NCBI taxonomy): domain Eukaryota; kingdom Fungi; phylum Basidiomycota; class Agaricomycetes; order Agaricales; family Agrocybaceae; genus Agrocybe; species Agrocybe chaxingu. The sequence continues at coordinate 17,168 of JANKHO010000072.1, read as the reverse complement.
GGCTGTTCTTCTGTTGTTTCGCCTTCTGATGTAGGGCTGGCTGGCGAAGCGATCCCGTTAACCCTACCCCTAGACAGCGCCTCCTCGAGTCGACGGGCTTCTCGTTCACTTTTCTCCAATTCTTCCAGCTGTTCTCGCTTGGTCTCAAGAGCGTCTTGCGTCATTTCATATTGAACGTGTTTCTGATGTCGGTAAGCCAGAAGTTTCTTGATTATCGACGCGAACTGCGAATACTCGTGTAGGGGCTCGGCCCAATTCTGTTCTAGATCCTGTAGCTATAGGGAGATAAAAAAATTGCTCCTTCGGAAGACGCAAGAACCACTTACAAGCTTCGTTGTTGACATGTACGTCGTATCGATTGCCTGTCCTGTCTTTTCAATTGCTCCAGATAACGTGTCGGGCTCGTTTAAGCTGAAGCCATTCAATGCGGCGCCTAGGTCAGCATGGTCCTGTGCATGTTCTAGAACCGACATGAGTTATTGGTTAATTGGATGTTGCAAAGGCTAGTGCAAGAAGAGAAGAGTCGCACCAGACCATCGTTTAACCACTCGACGAGTAACCTTCTCCATGGGACCACTGACATGGTTCGCGAACTTGCTGGTAAATGCTTCTGAATCCATGAACCGCTGGTCAGGCTGCCGCAGCGGATGGGCGGCCGAAGGATTGGGTAGAGCGGCGTAAGCAGGTGAAGCATTTTGGTCTGTGGGGTTGTGGGAGGGAGCCTTCAAAATGTTCTTTGGCAATTGGGAAAGTGGAGGCGAGTTCAAAACCTCGTTCTGATAGTAGTCATCGATTAACGACGTTGCGCTCATAGAACGTAAGGGTACTTGCCCATGAAACTTCTCCATCCAGGAACCGATGAAAGACGTGTTCGTTCGAGAGTATAGGATGGCGAGCGAGACGGTTCAGAAATGTTTGGAGTAACCTCTTCCGGCGAGCAATCAGAGTCGCATCCTCTTTGGCCTTTCCTTGCTTTACTGCATAATCGCCGATAGTCTGCTTGGACGGGATCGGTGGGATAATTAGTGTTGGGTACAATCGGGAGAGGCTTTCGCGCAAGCTTTCGAATTCTGAATAACGATGCCGGGCTTCTGTGTTCTGAACGTCACGGAGAGAAGCCGAACGATCAGACGTGGATTTGAAGGTGGCTCAGCGGTACGTACTCCTGTCTTGATGACGTATGTAATGTAAGGCGAGCTCGAGTTCAGGGAGGTCTTCTGCGCATCGACGATCTTTGCCCAACCCAGCATTCAGAGAGAGATAGAAGAACAGTCGCGGATGGAACACACCAGAATCTCCACGTCCTCCCCGGAGTGCAAAACGCGGTCGCGAGTACAACAGAAGTCGGTCTTGAAGTTCGCCTGTGGTTGTCGGTGAGAGCCTGGACTAGGAAACGGTGGCCGGTTTATTGTCAGGGTCGGTGAAAGCTGTCGAGATGGGTGCGAAGGGGGAGAAGGCGGCTCGTATAAAGCGACTTGAGATGTGGAGGAAGTCTCTGACGGAATGCGGTCCCCGTCTTGCTCAAACGGATTCTCGTCCTCGAAATTGTCGAGCGCGTTCATCTTCGAGTAAGCGGATCAGAGATTGTGGATTGCCTTGTTGAAGACCTAATGGGCTCTCGTGAGTATGAGGTGAGTACTGCGGTTGGAGTCGAAACGGTAAATCCTGGGCGAATCGCAAGCGCTGAGAAACTCCCGCGGTAAAGATAGACCCAAAAAGACTCTCAGCGGGATTTAGCACTCACAGACCGCGAGACGCAATTGCTGCGTTGACACCCTTCCGTTATGGGGCCGATGGAGACAAACGAACGACTTTGTGGTTCCCACAAGTCCAACGATAATGCACTCAGAACTCAGAGCTATGCCTGTATTTGGCTTTGTTCCTCAGTGGCGGCCCGCTGCCGAACCTTTGACAGTACTTGTCCCGACTTTCAGGTATTTCGATATCCCAAAGTATTGAATGTAAAACGATCTTTTAGACGCCACCGACACGCTGTCATATGTATTCTAACAATTCGAGTGCGATTGTCAATGGTAATACTACCCGAAAACCCTAAATCCACTGAGCTCGATACTCTGTTGCACCTCCGGCTCTTCTGCATTAATAGCCACACTCTCAAACCCTTTCCCGAGAAGCGACGCAAAGAGCTCATCAATCTGTTCTTCGTGCCAGGAGTCTGGTACAGGAACAGGGACCATGAAGTTTTGAATCTTTTCATGGACTGCATACCTAACGAGGAGAGGTCAGTTTAATTCGCGTTGCCCGGACAAGATACCTACCGAAGTTTACGGCCTTTGCTCGCTTTGGTATCAACCTTTTTCTTCGCCTTTTTCTGTTTTTGAAGGAGCATCCAGTCTTCACTTTTATTCCCGTTACCCCGGGCGTCGATTATGTCTCGCAGGACTTTTTGGTAGAAATCAGTGTCGTCGAAATTTTCGGGGTCTACACTCGCGTCGTCTTCGTCACCTTCCTGGACCGAAGGTAGGCCTATGCGGCTCTTCCTTGCCCTCACGACTCGCGTTCTCTGCAGGAGTTTGGAATTGTCCTGTAGGGTCTCGTCGATGAGTTGCATGGCAGACTTGACGCCTTGATTTCCTTTGAGGAAGGATCCACGATTCGAAGGAAGAAGGACGGATGGAGCCACCGCTTGTATTTTGGCTGACCATTTGGACAGCGTCTGCAAGAGGTATGGGTGAACACTAGAAACACGGGCTGTTGATCAATGCGGAAGATAGACGTTGAAAGAGACCTACACCATCTCTAGGGCTGCAGCATCTTCAGTTGCACCGACAAACACCTCGGAATATTCCTTCGATGATGGACTGTCGAGATTGAGTTTCCGTCGTTTTTGAGCAGGTGGTGTGGTAATATCGTTCGCTATCAGCAGCATCTAGCTGAAGGTAAGCTAAACGGCCTACACTGAACTAGTTCAAAAATGCTTACCTCTTGCAGATCGAATAATTCGTCTGTTAGCAGCGATGCCTCGTTGAGGAACTTCGAGACGGCATCTCGACATCTAGAATCGTCGAGATAATCCTTTATTTGGGAAGGCTAAAGAAACCTGTTGGAATGACAATCCAATACAGCACAATGAATCGAACGTACTGGCGGTAGTCTATTGGCAGACACGACAGACTTTTGAAGCCGTATTCGAGTATCGAGTAAAGCATCCCCACATTCCCTGCCGATCATGTCTATCAAGATTGTGAATGCGGCATGAAAAAGGTTACATACGATTTGTCTCTTCACGGCATGTCCTTTTTTGTATCCTCTTCTCTTGACCTTTTTAATATTGAAGAAATATTTTCAGCAGTTCGTTCGTTCTCCTTCTCCTGCCCTTCCCTATGTTGGACCGGCGCAGCTCCTTTGTGATCCTCGTTCAGTTCTTCGCTCTCTGACGGAATTTCATCGTTTGATAGATCTTCTGACGTGCTGCTGCCCTCTTCCTCCAAATCAGAATCCTCTTCTCTGCCGTGTTCAGCTTCCTCAACTTCACTCTCGTCACTGAACCCTTGGTCGTCTGACTCTTCTAGCAATTGCTTTCGCGATGCCCGGACGCCTTCATATTTCGGATCTGCGACGCTAGGGAGAAGCCTCCTTAGAGAACTTGGCCTAATCGAGAATTCATGAGATAATCCTCGAGGACTAAACGAAGAAACAGACCCAACATCCAAATAGTGTTCTCGCGCAACGGATGTGTCCACATGCATCTCATCGTCAACCTCAGCCTCGCGCGCTAAGAGATCTTCTGGGTCATAATCTGCAGGTGCTGTCTCTTCCAGTTGTGCTATCTGCTCTGCCAGTGATAGTCCTAGAAGAAAGAAGTGCCATTCAGAAGGTAGACATGAAATGACCAAAGCTGTTACGTACGTCCTACAACCATCCTTGTCGGTAAGGCGAAGAATCTCAACGGTTTAACGCGTGCAATTAGTAAATTTTGGGAAAGCGCCTGAAATCGTGTATACGGGCGAAGGTGAACGAGTCAAGAGAGAGATGGTTGTGTCGCCCAAGTCCAGAAAATAATGGGTTCAATTATGTCATTGTTGGCCATCTACTTTGAAATGAAGCAACTTTGTCTTCATAAGGAAGCTGGAGGCCCCTAATATTCACAAGATGGACGCGATGGAGGCAAACGCGCTCAGGTCAGGCAAAGGCACACAGAAAGATCGAAAGCATTTAGTCGAGGCTGTGATGTCCCCCAATAAGTGAGGATACCTACTCTACCTAAGATATTACAATTATTCCGTATAATACTTACAGGATAGCAGCAGAATTCTTGGCGCAGCTTTAGGGCGCGCTAAATGTTCGTCATTAATTAACCTCTACAAGTCCGCAGTCTTCGACACCTGCCTCTGCGAGCCCACCGTAGTCTGTGCACAAGCTTTGGCCGCTTCTGCTGCGTCCCGTGCCATCTCTTCAAGCTGAAGCCGCCGCGAAAAGACCTCGTAGTGTATACTGATCGGGGGCGGCTTGTGGACACACTGTTCAGGAGTGAGCATCTTTGGGGGCCGGGCCAGATCCCCACTGACGTGTCTCAGTTGAACCACAGAGTCGAGCATCACGTCTCCCGCGTACGTCGTATCGTCTTTCACTTGTCTCGGCATGTCGTCGAACACGATCGAGGGAACTTCTCGTGATGTGTCATCCGCTTGTCGAGGGGTGTCCATCTTAGCCCGCTTCTTGGGTGAGGAAGGGAGTGAGAGGACAGAGGCAAGGGAGTGATCCCTGACGAGAGATGCAGATTTGCTCAGACATGTTCCTTCCACAGCCGACAAAAGAATGCAACCAGGGGGGATGTACTCGGGAAGCGAGGGCGGATCTGAAAGGCGAGGCTGAAAGGGGCACCATGAAGGGAGAAGCAGGTCGGATGGAACGGGGACATGCTGGTTCACCAAATCAGGGTGTTCGTTGACGAAATGACTCTCCAGCATGGCGGGCCTCGAAAAGTGAGGAGACGTGCAGCCTGTCCCAAAGTGACATATGTGAGCTAGGAACTGATAAAAAATAAATGAGGGATGTCAACTACCATTTATCGGACATGGAAGCCCAGCACGGTTCATATGAGTCTGGACGATGTGCATGACAATGTCATCGTATGAGGATAGGGCAATTCCTTGGGAGACACAACGTGGAAGCCAGCATGTGAAGCCCTTTTTCACCTTTGGGTGAGGGATGGGTGTAAGGTTGAAGGATGTTGCGTGTGAGGTTGGTGTCGTACCTTCCGTTGTGCACGACAGTGCCCTTTAAGGTGCTGTGGGAAAATATGTGAGTTAGCTTGCAGAGATAGCAGAAACAAAGGTATCTTTCAAGTAAACTGTGTTGTCAGAATTTATTTGATATGCTGAATTTGGGGTTTGGCAAGGAAGTCATGTCATTGAGGAGCGAGTTGAACACTCCCCAGCAAGAGGATTGAGATCAGGCATCACCACTTCAGTGGACTTCATGATTGATCTTCCAATCACCGCCATGCCCCCTAAAAAGTGCAGAAAAGACAAGGGGGGGGGAAATAAAGAAAAAATAAGGGAAGAAAGTTCCAAAGTGAAAACACACCTCAAGATAGGCATTCCAACTTGCCAGCACAATTTTGCATGGGGCTGGTTTCTGTACAGTTCCAGCTGTATTCCATTCGCACGGCCAGCCTAAAGGCTTAATCACATTTTTTGAGATACCAAGGATGTCCTCTGGGCAAAGGTGGACAACCTGAGGAGACGTGCTCATAGCATGCTATGCTTTTGCTAACTGGATGCTGCCCAACCAGCACGGCAATGCCTGAGGAAGTGCGTCACTCCAAAAGTCGGAATCCGCTAAGGAGTGGATTTGCTATGTTGGGGAAGGTGTTACTGGTGTTGGTGTTCGAGCAAAGAGGATGCTGATCCCCACCTTTGTGGAGGAAGGATTGAAAGGGGGACCTGAGGAAAAGTTGGACATTATTTCCTTCTTGGGATATCAACAGCCACTGCGACGGAAATCTGTTTTCAAAAATATTTTGATCATCAATTGAAGCCAGCAGGGATGCTCTGGGGTGCTCTATTTTTTTTGTGATTTTGTTTCTCTCATTGTTTATATGGTAGGACAATTTATTATGTGAACATAAGTACGAGCAGGGCAGAGGCATGTCAAAAACGACTGTGTGATGACATCAGTGGCATCAGTCCGTCTGACATTTTCACCCAGCACCAGCCAACCCCTTTAGACGTGCCTCAGCAGCCCTTGCTCTTCGTTCCCTCTCAACTTTTGCTCTCATCTCTGGTGTCAGCCCAGCAACACCATCACCTGCTCCAGATGCTCCTCCGAGCCTCTGGGCAGTAGTATTTGACACCTCCTTCACTTCAGGTGTGACTACAGCAGGTGGTGTAATAGGTTGTTCCTTCTCCTTCTCCCTGTCTTTGGCTTCCCGCTCCTTGACACGATCCTTCAACCCCTTCCTCCTAACCTTCTTCTTCTCCTCACGTCCTTCCTCCATCTCCTGGCTGAGAGCACTGGGAACTCGAGCAGTTCCAAACCAATCCCACCAGTCTGGATGTGCAGCCGCACATCGTCGGAAGATGTCGCGGATGGCCTTGGTCTTGGCGAGATCATATGCAGCTCTCCACGAGCCTTTGGCAGGACGTGCTGCGTCAGAGGCATCCGACTTAGGCCCCTCGTCGTCTTCATCGATGTCACCGAGCTTAGCTGATGGAACGGGAATGGTGGGATCCGCCTTCGCTTCTTCTAGTAACCACTTGATTATGTCTTCGTGTCCGGATTGCACCGCGATCTGAAGGATGGTCGCTCGTCTCTCGCCTGTCCATTCCGGAACCAGCACATTGATACCGCCGATAGTCGAGCTCTCGCGATCGAGGAACATCTTTAGCGGTTCTAGGCGGCCTTTGTACACCATTTCAAGCAGGCGGTTCCATTTGTCGCGTAGGGCTTCCTCCTCCCTGGCAAGCTTAGGCGGCTTCGGCTTTTCCGTAACCGCGACTGGTTGGACGGTTGGGACTGGCTTCGGCTTCGGCAGCGAGGCGAGATAGGCTTCATCTTGGAATTTGAGTTCCTCCTCTGTGAAGTGCGAGATTTTTGGGCGGACAAGCTCAAGAAGACAGCGATTAAGTTCTGATTGAGTCTACAGCATATAATGAGTTAAAGGATAAAACAAAAGTAAGAAAAAAGAACGCACAGGACGACGGGTGGGGAACGGGAACGTTCTCAATCTCTCGTCGTTCTTGAGGAAGACAGCGTCGTCGTAATCGTAAAAGATCCGACGATTTGAGATGCTTGCACGGATCCAAATTCTTTCACAAGATGCAATCTCGTCGGCCCATTCTCCCAACAAGTTACGTATGTCCTGAAAGTGCACCCATTAGAGGATAACGAAAATTGAAATGCAAGAGAGCATACATCTCGGAGAGCCTGTTCACCATAACGTCGAAGAAGTGCACCGGCACTTTTTGCAGGACCTTTTGCGTTGTCATTGGTGGATTGCGATCCACCTTGCTTTCGGCGAGCTGATGACGAGAAATCAGAAAACACGAACACCATCACAGAATCCACTCACTCGTATAGCGGTGGAATGTTTTGTGAAGCAAAACTTCGGTATCAGGTTTAAATTTCTTTGCCTTCCTTTTCTGCCCGCTCTCAGGTTCATGTTCCGGTTCGTCTTCGGACCGGCTGACTCTAACAACTGCTCCAGCAAAGTGACCTCCGGCAACCATGAACATAGCCCATTTTCGTCCATCTGGCATTGAGGATTGAAGCCTTCTCAGTTCGTGTAGATATTCACCAGATCCTGCATTCAGTGGCAGGACAGCGCGATAGATCCCAATTTGCATAGCAGGAGGGGAATGAAACCAGGTAAGAGCTGTCAGAGGCGCAATTTTCGAAGATGATTCGGGTGAAGGAGATCGAGTTGTGAGACGCTTCGCTTTATCCAGAAGTGTGTTAACGGCGTCAGAGTCTTCGTCATCGCCGTCGGATGATGCTGAACCAGACAATGAGTCGTCAAGTCCTAAAGGAAAGATCAGCGGGCATTCCGTCCGAAACTATCTTGCATGCGCACCGTCGACCAGTTGAGCAAAAGCTGTCTCGGTAACAGGTTTCCCTCCATTGAGCCGAGTTTTGACGTTGTATCTGTGCCAGTCTGATTTGAAATGTACGCGCTGTTGGTCGACGTCGAGAAATACGACCCCTTGGCAGACGTTGCAAGCTCGAGGACCCGATTTAGAAACAGGCTCAACAGGCTCGGGAGTCGGGGCACGTATCGGTGCTTTGTTTACAAGGTTCCTGGGCGTTAGAGAGGCGAGCAGCTCTGGCGGAAGTGAAAAGAGGTTATAGTGGGAGGACTGCATTGCAGTAAGATCGATAGAGGTGAGCGAAGAAGAATGCCTTGATAATCTGGGTAATGATAGGAAAAGAAACCTTTTTATTTTCAAAAGGCTACACAGATGCGGGACCGATGGGCCACAAATGACTGGGACGCGCACGACCTGTAGAGGCTGTGGGGATGTGGTGACCGAAGCAGACCCTTGTTGACTCGATTAGAAAGCTGGGAGCGGCCCGCACCCGGAGATTGCCGGTTCCTTCAGGCGTGCCAGATATGGAAGCGCATTTCATGCCTTGTCCAAGGTCTACTTTCGTTGTAATATTAGTTTCATTTAGCTTCACACACCTCGCACAATGGTATCTGCCGCATTTTCCGACAGGCCTTTCAAGAAGTTGTGCTTATTCGACGTCGACGACACTCTGACGCTTCCGCGGCAGGTATGTTCAAAGCTTCACCGCTTCAGACTTCTGTTGATTCAAACTGAGACATTTTTTGTAGACTGTTTCTCCAGAGATGGTCGAGATTCTTCGCGAACTGCGCAAAAAACTCGTGATTGGGTTTGTTGGTGGCTCCGATTTGGTCAAGATCACGGAGCAATTGCAAACTGGGACTTCGAACGGTGCGCACTAACTTTCTTGTCACGGCGACTAGCTTCTTAGTTTCTTCTTCCAGTTCTCGAAGACTTTGATTATGCGTTTGCAGAGAATGGTTTGATTGCGTTCAAGCTTGGTAAACCTCTAAAATCTCAGTCATTCATCAACTTCCTCGGCGAGGAACGTTACAAGCCTTTCGTGAACTTCATTCTTCACTACATCGCTGATCTTGACTTGCCAATCAAGCGGTAAGAATGCTGACTCTGTGTGATTAGCTTCTCATTGACTTCGGCTTCAGTGGAACCTTTGTTGAATTTCGTAGGGGCATGATCAATGTTAGTCCCATGGGCCGTAACGCAACGTGAGCCACGCTGCCAGGCGTGGCCCACAAATACTGATTTCCTGGAAAGAGTACAGGAGCGAAACGAATTTCAAGCCCTCGACTTGGTGCGAAATAATCCATAACTTTCGGAAATCATTCAACGTACCTGCGACAGAAAATGGGTTATCGAAAAGCTTTCGTGAACGCGCTCAAAGAGAAATTTCCAGATTACGGCTTGACTTACTCTATCGGTGGTCAAATATCTTTTGATGTCTTCCCTAACGGCTGGGACAAAACGTATGCTCTAGGCCTCGTCGAAGATGAGCAGTTTGAAGAAATCCATTTCTTCGGTGACAAAACATACAAAGTGACCGCATTCTTCTACTTCTGAGCTCCTTTTATATTTACATTTGAACAGGGAGGTAATGACTACGAAATCTATACCGACCCTCGAACAATTGGGCACTCCGTTGAGAACCCTGCTCACACGATACGCCTTTTGAAGGAACTCTTCTTGAATGAATAGAATTAGAGGGAGAGAATCGATCAATGTAAAATCTGGAGAATTCATCGCGATGTTTTGCGCTTATATACGCTCCTGTTTGCGCCAATTTCGATTTTGAGTTTCAAGTTTCTGTCAACAACTGTGTGACATCGAGCAAGGATGGCCGGACTGCCGGGCCGGATGTGATTACCTGATCGACCTCAAGTGAGCCATTCCTTGTACACAAGCCACCATCCCGGACCTCTGGCCACATCGACTCAAAACACGCCCAGGGGAGCCTAGGCGCACCACGACGAGACATGTCAGCTCCGACTACCCAAGCCAAGGAAAACCAACCTCTAACACGACAGAGGTGCGGACCCCGCGTCTGATGTCGCGAGTCGCGACGCGTCTTGAATCGCTTACATATTTACGCGACTACAGGACTGAAACCGAGTTCAACTCGCAGCCAGCTACCAAGAAGCGCAAACTTGGGCCGACACAGTCGTTTGGATCCCAGGGGGTATCGCAACAGCCATCATTCGCTGATGTTTTGGAACGGTTGAAGGAGGAAAGCGCTAATGGGCCAAATGGTACGCCGTATCGCGTCAAGTCTATCCAGACACCAGTTGCTCACTTATTTGACTCTAGATGCTGAAGGAGGCGCCGATTGTTGGGCACGGCCACCTCTTCCTCGTATTGACGAGAAACGGGATTCAATCTGTACGGTTTCGCCTGTCTTCTGATTTGAATAGGGCTCTAAGGACATCCTGTGCAGTGTTTCAGCAAATAGATGTTGAGACCGCTTCAAATCCTGAAACAGGCGCAATAATTTTGAGGATTTTTGGCGTTACAGAGGTGCTGATCACACTACTCGCTATCCAAGCTTTCGCGAATTGATTTCCTGTCTCAGGATGGACATAGCGTTCTCGCCACAGTTACCGACTATCTTCCATACTTCTACGTTGCTGTTCCTCGTGGGTTTACTGATACCGATATTGAACCATTCCGCCAATACTTGAACGTGTGTTACCTTGTCTTTTGAAAGCACGCGATAACTCACGGGTTCATATAGGGCATCTTTGATAACGTCGTTCGCAATGTCGAGAAAGTGATGCACAAAACATTGATGGGCTACAGAGGCGACGACTCGGTCCCTTTTCTGAAGCTCACACTTTCAGAGCCTAGAAGTGTCCCAAAAGTCCGAGATAAGTATCCACGTCCTCTCTTCCATAACAGCGACAGGATCCTGATATATTCTGACTATATACGCTTCTTCGACCAAGAAACTCCTGGATACAATGGTTTCTTCGATGGAGCAACTCCAACATTTGAAAGCAACATTGTGTTTGTCCTTCGATTCATGATTGATACCAAAGTTAGTGTCACCAACAATCCTCCTGTTTTATTCTCAATCGCGTTCAAGGTTGTCGGTATGAATTGGATTGAAGTACCTGCTGGAAAATATACCATCACTCCACAAGGAAAGAAGCGTTCCACATGCCAACTTGAAATATCGATGAGGTGATTCAAGGGCTGTTAGTTACATCCCATTGCTCCTCTGCTCACAGAACACCTAAGATACGATGCCTTCATCTCGCATGCACCAGAAGGAAACTGGTCGAAGATTGCACCTCTGAGAATTTTAAGTTTCGACATCGAATGCGCAGGTAGGAAGGGAATTTTCCCAGACGCCAACCACGATCCTGTCATCCAAATAGCCAACATGGTTACTCGCCAAGGTAGGCACTCCGTCTCCAGTTTCTTGGAGGTACTCATCCCAAATTCTCGATCAAAGGCGAGCAAAAGCCGTTTATTCGAAACATATTCACCTTGAATACCTGCTCTCCCATCGTTGGGTCCCAGGTTCTCTCTTTCAAAGATGAAGGAAACCTCTTGCAAGCTTGGAGAGATTTCGTCGAAGAAGTCGATCCTGATGTGGTCATCGGTTACAACATTGCAGGGTTTGACTTCCCTTATCTCATTGACAGGGCAAAAGCTCTGAAAGCCACAAAGTTTCCGTACCTTGGGAGAATGAGGGGTGAGTCTTTCTCTTGTATGTATTGGCGCGTACAAAGCAACCTTGTTAGGCATGAGAACGGAGACCAAAAACACTCACTTCTCGTCGAAAGCCTATGGTCAACGTGATTCAAAGGATACGCCCCTCGATGGGCGCCTCCAACTTGATGTGTTACAATTCATGCAACGAGAACACAAGCTGCGGAGTTACACTCTCAATTCTGTCTGCGCAAAGTTCCTTGGGGAACAGAAAGAAGACGTCCACCATTCCGTCATCACCGATCTCCAAAACGGTACTCCTGAGTCCAGGCGTCGGTTGGCGGTGTATTGTCTTAAGGTAAGACTCCAAATGAATCGTGATCCGTCGCTCAAATGCTACATGACAGGATGCATATCTTCCTCAACGGCTACTGGATAAGCTTATGTGTTTCGTCAACTATGTTGAGATGGCTCGTGTCACAGGAGTGCCATTCAATTACCTTCTTGCTAGAGGACAATCTATCAAGGTCTTGTGTCAGCTATATCGCAAAGCCAACGAAGAGGGTTATTTGGTCCCCATGAGCAGGTCTGAAGGTTAGAATCTTCCAGGTCCCCAGCTTTTCAAAATAATGTTCTTCAATAGGAACGGATGAACAGTATGAAGGCGCAACTGTCATCGAACCCAAGAAAGGCTACTATGACGTTCCTATTGCCACACTGGATTTCAGTTCGCTATATCCCTCAATCATGATGGCGCATAACCTATGTTACACCACACTTCTCGATAAACCAACTGTGGAGCGCCTGGGTCTGGTTAAGGATGTGGACTACATCCAAACCCCCAATAATGGTCCGCGTGGTCTTCTTTCTGGGTGAAAGTCCTTCCAACTTATTACCCGCTTTCAGACCTATTTGCAACTACCAAACGGCGAAAAGGCTTGCTTCCCACCATCTTGGAGGATCTTATAGCTGCCCGTAAACGAGCAAAGGCGGACTTGAAGAAAGAAACAGACCCTTTCAAGAAGGCCGTGTTGGATGGGCGACAACTTGCCTTGAAAGTTGGTCGCCGTCGGTTTTACACCACCTATCAGCCTACTGACATTCGTGTAGATTAGCGCCAATTCCGTATACGGATTTACGGGAGCTACCATTGGAAAGTTGCCTTGTCTTGCCATTTCTTCCAGCGTGACGGCGTACGGTCGTCAGATGATCGAAAAGACAAAATCGGTGTGTAACTTTCGTGGATGCATTGTTATCAAAATCTGATCAGTACATATGCTTCAGGCTGTCGAAGGGGAATACTGTGTCAATAAGGGGCATGGCCATGATGCTGTAGTTATCTATGGAGACACCGATTCCGTAATGGTGAAGTTCGGCCCCACCGATTTGGCGAAAGTCATGGCGTTGGGTTGGTCTCTGTCTCTGCGCACCTTCTTCGTTGACTTAATTTTTGTCACTCTTAAGGTAGTGAAGCTGCCGACTTCGTAACGACCCAATTCGTGAAGCCCATTAAGCTTGAATTCGAGAAAGTTTATTATCCGTATTTGCTTATCAACAAGAAACGGTATGCTGGACTGTACTGGACGAAGACGGAAAAATACGATAAAATGGATGCGAAGGGTATTGAGGTGCGTTCGTTTCTTTGACGTTCATGAATTTGTTGATTGAAAATGTTATCATAGACTGTTCGTCGAGACAACTGTCGCCTTGTGTCGACCGTTATCGAAACGTGCCTTCACAAGATGCTCATCGACAAAGATGTTAGAGGAGCGGAAGAGTGAGACCATAATAAGCTGCACCCAATCAGTATTCTGACTCTTGGTTCTCAGGTACACAAAGAGAGTCATCTCGGAGTTGCTGCAGAACAAAATTGATATGTCGCAACTTGTCATTACCAAAGCTCTCGCCAAAGACAGTTCGTAGCATCTCTTTCGCCCTCTTCCCGGTGGCTAACAGCTTGCCAGATTACACTGGGAAGCAAGCACATGTCGAACTTGCAGAGAGGATGAAACAACGCGATGCGGGTAAGCTTAGATATCTTCTTCTTGTCATTCCTGTTCTAATTGCATCTGTGCATCTAGGTTCTGCGCCTGCACTTGGCGATCGTGTAGCCTACGTCATTGTCAAAGGAATCAAAGGAGCAGCTGCGTACGAAAAGTCGGAAGATCCCCTATACGTCCTCGAGAACAACATCCCCATCGACACAAAGTACTACCTAGAGAACCAGCTCTCAAAACCTCTCATGCGCATCTTCGAGCCTATCCTGGGCGATAAGGCGTCTTCGCTATGTCGGTAGTTGTCTCAGTTGGTGTCGAGATTAATGTTGATATTTCTACAGTATCTGGCGACCATACACGAACAATTCAAATCGCCACGCCAACAGTGGGTGGTCTCATGAAGTTTGCCGTGAAGACAGTTACTTGCCTGAGCTGCAAAACGCCGCTGAGAGGCAAGGAGTCGAGTACGTTGGGTAACCATTGTTGACCTCCTCTCTTCTGATTTTCATCTTGCTAGATGGTGCCGTGTGCAGGAACTGCAAACCGAGGATGCAAGAGCTCTATCAAAAGCAGGTTATGCACAGTTCAGACCTGCAAGTGCGCTTTTCGCGTCTGTGGACGCAATGCCAGCGGTGTCAAGGCTCTCTTCATCAGGTGAATAATCCTTCTCTGGCTTGTAGAGCAATTTTCTGAAATGTCCTCCAGGACGTGCTGTGTACCAGCAAGGATTGCCCGATCTTCTACATGCGCAAAAAGGCCCAGAAGGACGTCGAGGATGCCAATGCTGTCCTAGAGCGCTTTGAGAGCGAGGATTGGTGATGGTTTTCGTGTTTTATTTATTGTATCACATTTGGCTTTTTTTTGCACTTTGATATCATAATGTCGACTCCTTGTCTACAATAATACAAAAGACATCGGCCTTTCTCAAGGGAGACAAAAATGAAAGCTGATCAGCTAGACAGAAGAGACAAAACTTAAAGCTCATTGGCTAGATGAGGTCGTGAAGGTTGGGTTCGGACCGTGATGGTTCTCGAAAATTCAGTGCTCATCGTCATAGGCAGCGCACGATGCCTAGAAATCTCTACCAAAGGGGTCATGTAGAAATGGTTTATAGTGCCTTCTTTAGGAAGCATCCACCTTTGCCACAGGTTGAGAACCGCGCCGGCCAGTTGTCGGCGGGCGGGATACTTGCCAAAAGAGGTAAAGGTCGGCGGGAGATGTGATTGCCATGCGCCGTGGTCAGCTCAATTAACTCTCAAACCCAGTATAATATATTTCTGTCAGCGTAGAATATAAGAGTCAAGCCGAAAGAGAGAGCAAGCAGCATTAGGACGATGTGAAGACCCGTATTTATGATGGTCGCTGCGGCAAAAAGATGGAACGACTGGGACTTTGGACTTGTCGCACGCATGCTTGAGGGGGATTGCTATATGATATCTCGCTCTTATAACCACCTGAGATGTGGTGCATCACAGTGCGACGCACCATGTCAGCGCTTGTTGTACTATATGCAGCCTATGCTTCAGGGCCTCAGGCCTCAGTGCTGAGTCCTTGAACAACAGAGCCTTCCGTAACCCTTTTTCGCGCACTTCGAGGTCGTCGATTATTTGCGAATGTGCCTGTATGTACTCGTACATACACGGCTAACCGAACATGCGCTTCGCAACCTGATGTATACTATGCCATCCCGGGAGTTTGAAACTTTTTGAATGACGAACATATTGCTCAACAACGGTTCACCTCTACAACATCAAATCTGGCACACTTCTCATAAATCGTCTTCGCTTCATGGAAATATTTTTATTTTATTTTTAAGAACGGGGGAAGGCGCACCGGAGGGCTCACAACGGTGGGGTGNCGAGGATTCTGGGAGTTTGAAAAGTATGTCACACGTCCATCACNCCCATCAACGGCCAAATCGACGGCGTTGACAACCGATCCTCCTGCCAAAATAGTCACACTCCCGGAGGTAGGATCATGTATTCTGCACTTTCCTTCAAGACTAGCCATTTGTTCTCTCCAAATTTTTATGAAAGACATCAAATGCATGCCCTAAACGTGTTGATAGAATTTCAGAAGCGTTGGACTTCGGGATCGGGCAGGATCTGGACTGACATTCGCATACATGGGTCATTTTGATGACAACAAAACCACTGTTTTAAATCCAGTGCCCCTCAGAGTGAACGCGATCCTACAAATTTTTGAACGGTTGTTATTAATTGCTTCGGAAGCATACAAAAAAAATTAGAAGCTAAGAGCACAAAAAATGGAGGCGCGAGACGGGAATTTCAAACTCCTGGAACTTTCAAAACTCCCGGAATGGCATAGTATAACTAAGATCATATGCACACGGTCGACCTGCGCCGCTGAATAACTGCAGAACTTGCACAGAATAGCGTGAGGCCATCACTACAATTGCATGGAGCCTTCAAAAGGCGACTGTTGCTTGATTATTCTAGCGGCACACAGACGCGTTTCCCTCTGTGGCCGACCTATGTCGCCAGTATCGCGCAGTAACCAGTTACTGACAAGTTTCCGAGGTGTACGCCAGCTGACCATCCTGGCATGGCCAGCATCGCACAAGCCACTCTTTATCCTCTGGCTCCGCCTCATTAATCAACTTCTCCTGCACCCTATCATGAGCCTCCTTCACCCTGTCATACTTCTCCGACAAGACAAATCCATCGGGGTCGAGACCCAGCTGTTCATGAAGAGTTTCACGCAGCCTCCACGGCTTGATGAGACTGTCATATTCAGCCGTATGCCGCTCGCGTTCCACGTCGCTATAGCGGACAGGGCAGGGCAGTGTGGACACCCCTTTTGGATGTGACCCAACGATGATGTCCCAATAATCGCACACGTCTATGAGGGCATCCCGTATCGCTGGCAACCCCTCCGACATTCCGCGGGTGACGGCGCGAATGGGTCGAATAGACAGTTCGCGCAGCGGTGCTTGATCGATAACGTCGATCATTGCTGGATTGAGTGCTTTCATCTTCAGTTCATAAGCTCTCGCCCTGAAGGCTGCTTTGAGCGCACGATCCGCGATCTTCTTTTGCTCTACGTCCAGGTTTTCATACCCAGGCGTGAACTTGGGGTTCGTGGAGCTTCCGGGCGTGTAGTCGACGTAGGGGCTCGCAGCGTAATGCAGCAGAGGGGAAAGTGTCGCTTGCATGAAGAATGGTCCGACAAGGGAGGATTGCCAGTCTATGACGCCTGTAATTTCGCATGGATTGGTTTCCGTGGCAAGGATATTACCCTCGTGCATGTCTGGATGCCACAGCGTGAAGGGCGTGATAGTAGGGGTGAGGAAGGGTACGAGCTTGTCATAGTCGTCCAAAAGGGCGAGATGCTCCGATGACGATGCGTTGGGCCTTTGTTTTAACCAGGCTCGCTCGCAGGCAGAACGGCGCGCGCAAATGGAGATGAATGTACAAGATCCATAGAAACTTAGAATAATTTCCAAAATTCA
>JANKHO010000719.1:0-16674 GCA_027627235.1 Agrocybe chaxingu | reverse complement strand
AGTTAGTGGTTAGAAGTAACCACTTTGTAGACTCATTCCCNCAGCAACCATCTCATCGGTTTGTCGGCGCTTTCCATCGGGACAATGCATCGACTTTATGCGGGTCCATTTGGATGCCTTCTTCGTCAACTATACGACCCAAAATCTTGACTCGCTTGGACAAGAAATCGAGCTTATTTGCAGAAAGGTAAAATTTCTCCCTTTTCAACACATCGAGAACCAGTTTAACGTGCTCAATATGTTCTTCAAGGGTGTCTGAATAGATAACTATATCATCTAAATAGACATCCATGAAAATTCCAATGTACGGAGAAAAGATATGGTTCATCAATGCCTGAAACGTCGCAGGTGCGTTACAATCGCCTATTTGGACGACGTTACTAACCATATTTCCCTGTGGCGTCGCGAAGGCCGTCTTCCAGACGTCCTTTGGATCGATACGCATCTGTTCATATGCGTCTTTCAAGTCCAGCATCGAGCGGTACGGCTTCGCGGCGACCCGACAAGTTATCCCTTCAATATCTGGGAGTGGACTCGAAAGTTTCTTTGTATTCTTATTCCGTGGCCTTAAGTCCAATGGATTTCGAACATCTGGCTCTTGTCCTGGCTTTGCAGGCTTCGGAATGAACATCATAGGTACGGTGTTTCGAGCATGTGTGATCTCCCACCGACCCGATTTAACATATGCATTCCTTTTAGCTGTCCATTTCTCTATGAACGCCTCCGGACATCGTGACGGACGCCACGGGTAAACCATATCTTCATCTATAAGATGAATCTGATGATTGATAGCTCGTAGGGGCGGTAAAGGTGTCTCCGCCGCCATTTTACATAATGGAGCTGCATACTCTCGAAGGTACTCTCGCACCTCTTCGAAATTCTCCTCGCGCAGCAGCGCAGTCCTCGATGCAACCTTCCTGACACTTATTCCTTCAATAGGTAATGATATGTCACTTCCAATGACGCATCGAGTGGGATTAAACCCAATCATGATACTATGTTGGTACAACCACGGCGTTCCGAGTATAAGATCATAACTCGAGACATTCAAAATATCAAAGGTACGGTCCTCGTTGATATTCTGATACTTAAACCGAGTTGATATCTGATAGTTAACTTTAGAGCGCGATCCCTGAACTGCCAACTGTACGTTCAATGGTGATGCTAGCTCTCTTTTCTTTAACTTTAGCTGATCTGCTAACGTGCTGGACATAAAGTCACATAGCGAACCCGAATCAACGAGCGCCTGAGCTAAGCGCCCATCGATCTCGACGGCTATTCGGATCGGTTCAGGTACCACCCTTGAAAAATCTTTCGTGAAGGCTGCCATCCTGTGTGCTGATGGGTAAGCCTCATCTGCTTTCGCTTTTGATGCTGAGCAATGAATATCAAAGTCTTCATCTAGCTCAATCATGTAAGTTTCAAGAAATGAATCCATCCACTCATCGTCATCACCATCATCATTGTCCTCGCTCCACCCAGCCTCCGAGGATATCTCAGGTGGTGCCTTATCAAACAATGTGTCAAGGTCCCAGCTTTCAAGCTGATTGAAGTTCTCCACGGACATGTCCCGTAAGTGCTTTGTTAATTGTCGCAGGTACCACTGTCTGATATCAAGACGATGGTTTGTCAACTCCTCCGGAGTTATACTCGTCACCAATCGCGCTATGATGTCATATATCCTGTAGGTGTTCGTATAGCTATCCCACACGATTTCGAAACGATACATATTGTTTCTTTTTTCTTTTGAGCAGTGGTAATAATTGAAAAAACACTCGCCAAATGCGAGCTTCCATGCTCCATTGAGTGCCCACAAATCGCGCTTTCGGGGCGATTTCTTGTGCCATCGAGGTAAGGGCTTCACCCGTACTCGTTCACGTTGCGTGCACTTAATTGCATACCACCGGCCGATCAGGAAATCGTCTCGTAATGCCATCGAAGCCTCGAGTACTTCCGTTTCATTGGTCACCTCATCCTGTATGATTAGATGACCCGGGTAGCTAGGGTACACATTAAAACGATTGTTTACCTTGCCTTCCCAGCAAGGATCTCCCGGATAGGGTCGCATTGCATCCAATAAGTGCTCAACTTGCTCGCACAATGGATCGCCAATCTTCCCGTCCACGTTTTTAGGCGTGTCTTCGCTCTCCGGATCGTACAACAGCCTCGCGGCCTCCTCATACGATAAGGTAGGACCTACTTCGACGTATTCCTCGGGTGCTTCTTCAAAATCTGACTCGCACATCCAGGAATCATTCTCATTGACTGCGCCGGACATGAAATTGGCGAAGTCTTGGAAGACTTCACTCCTTTCTGTGTCACTCCCGGTGTCAAACGAGACATTTGCCAACATTACGGACGACGCTCCGACCGATTTTGCTGGCTCTGTGGTGCCTTCCAGGTTTCGGTACTGTTTCTCCTTTTGAACAGCAAGCTCCACGCTGAAGCTCTTCACTCCTGGAGGTTTGCTTCCTTTGCTCGAGGCTACTGTCTGGGCCTTGGGACACTGGCGCGAGATGTGTCCCTTCTCGCGGCAATGGAAGCATTTACCTTGCTTGCGAAGAAGTGTCTTCTCCTCCTCGGTTAGCTCAGGTTTACTTTCTTTCTTCTTATCACTCTCTTTTCCTTTATCTGACCTAGACTTCTCATTGTCATAGGGCTTAAAGGGTTTTGATGAGCTTGAAGGTGCGCTACTATTATTATTGTAACGACTCTTTGTGTTCTGATTTGTTTGCTTGCTCGAACTAGCGCTCGTGTCGCGATCTCCTAAAACAAGGCGATCAGCGATCTTGTGCCGCTCCGCAACGCGAATGACTTCATTCCAAGACGAGGTCTGAGGGTCTAAATTCTCCCTCCACAACGCTCACTGTAATTCCACCCTCAAACCATTCCACAATTTGTCAACACGTTGACGCGTCGAGGATGACCCAAGGGTACGGAAGACTATCAATAGCTCAGCCGCATACTCTCTGACTCGCAGGTTGCCCTGTGTCATCTTTTCTAGCTTACGACTTTGCTTCAAGCGGAAGTCAGGTGGGAAGCAGTAATTGAAGAGACCCTTCATAAACTTCTTCATGCTCCACCCTTCGGTATCCATTGATACTTCCGTCGTATAGAACTTATAAGCTTTACCAGTCAAGTAATCCGCACATTTAGATATCCGATCGTACTTTGGGATATTAGCCTCCCTGCAGAATCTCGCGCATTGGGTTGCAAAGCGATAGAATTTCATCGGGTCAGCCTCACCGCTGTACTTCTCGGGTGTCGTCGGCGCGATTTGCTTATACACGGTGCGCTTCTTTTTCTTTTTGTGATCCTCCTCGTCTTCCGAGTCAGACGGATCTGAGTCTGAAGGGTCCTCATCGTCCTCAGACGATGAATCTTCCTCCTCATCCTGCCCATCTGCTGCGCCTCTGGTAGGCTGCTCGGGTGGATGTTTCTTATTTCCGTTAAGTGCCCAGCTAAGATAACTGTCGGGTGCTACCTGATTGCTGGCACGTAGGACTTCAGGCCTGGAGTTTCGAACTCGAGACGGCGTTTGCCCCACAGGGAGAGGCTCCCGCTGCATTTCTCGCCCTCCATCCGACCTCATCTCGTTGCGCCCTCCTGACGTCGCTTTACGCCCTCCAGCAATTGCGGTGGGGCGCCGCGTGGCCTGTCCGATCAACGCTTCCATCTCGTTCGAGAGTGGACTGGCGGTACGGCGTGGCGCATGTTCTTCAGCAGCCTTGGCTTCCTTTTTCTGACGTCGGTATTCCTTCTCCAGCGCCTTGGCTTTCTCCTGCATCGCGCGGACTTCCTCTCGCGTGATTTGCGGAGTCTCGTCGGTCGTTTTACGGGTCCCATTCGGTGCACCTGGTGAGTCCCCTTTCAAAGACATTATCATTGGTTTTAGCTAATCCACGGTTGTCCCTAGTATCTACTGGGGTGTACCGCATGTTTCGGTCGCCCTGTACGGCCGCCGACTCTCTAATCCCTGCGAGGAGCGCATGCTGCACCTCGGGATCACTTTCATCCTCGGGAATCCCAGCTGCTCCCCAATTTCTGGGGTCCACAGCCTTGCCCCTCCCAGACGGGCCAGCATCCGGTGGGGGAGACTCCGTGTTCGTCTTCGCTGGGTTCCGGCTCATCGACGAGCGGCCCATCCTCTGAAAGAGACGACGCTCGAGCGCTCGAGGTTGTTTCGAGTTGAGCCACCGCGGCCCAAGCCTCGTCCAGTGCGTCGTCACGCACTGGTCTTCGATTGGAGTCAACACTCCGCGAGCGTACCTGCCTAACAGCTGCGGACCGAGAGGCATTCTCGGGTCCGATTGGGCCAGCAACGTTGCTCCCATTCCCAACCATTGGGACAGCTGCTGGGCGGCGTTGGCTCTGCACCGGGGTCGAAGTATCACCCCGCTCGGAGGCCTCTTCGCCCTCCGAGTTTCTCCCGACCCTCGATCGCGGAGAACGTGCCTGTTCTTCTCCCTCGCCCGACTCATCAGTGCCAGGCGGTGGAGCTTGCGACTCACCTCGAGTAGACGCAGGCGTCTGCCTGCTAATCCTCGTTGAGGAACGAGTCGCCGTCGGTTTTGTGGTAGTCGTGGTGTTCTTCGTCGCCGCGGGTGCCATCTTGGAAGACTCGGGTGATCAAACCGAGGGGAATCCGAAGGGAGGTTGACGGAGACGAAAGAGAGTAAAGCAGTTGTTTAGAAACGAGTTTGTGCTGTCAAAAATATGTGGCGGGAGGGTGACGAATCACCTGTCCAGACACACGGAGACCTCAAAAAGACAGGTTTAACGGTCGATTCAAAGTCAAGGTATCTACGTAAGCTACGTCGAACTTATATACGGCCTCGTAGATAGCTTATCTAATCGAAATCTTATCTGTACGCGTAAAAGAAAATAAGTCAGCCTTGGACTTGTGTGACGAGACCACGGCGTCTTGCCACAGCTGCTCAAACGGTCGGTGTTCGAATTGACCGTCTTCTCCCCCCACTGAACTATGGCCTCTAAGACACCACTCCCTCGCCTGGGTCTCCGTTCCCGTGACAAGGAATCCCAGAAGCATCCAGGAAAACCTGACCAGCCGCGTGCGAGGCGAACAACTGAGGAGGTTCAAGCCGAGAAGGCAGAGAAGGTCCGTGCGCAAGGAGAGAGAGAAGAGATGCGTGCACAAAACATTCAATGGGCAGCCGAACTCGAGACCAGAATGGAGGTGCAAATGAAGGACAAGCTCAACACTGCACATCACCCCCCTCCAAGCACACTGACAAAGGTGTTGCGACCTCGTACCAAGGTGCCGATCGCATCCGAGACAGCAAACGGTAGGAGTATCTCTTGAACAAGATATGTGATTGATACCCCGCACCTACAGACAATGAAATAGAATATCCTGAGGAAGCCGCGGTCAAGGATCCAGTCTCAAGTGGTAGTGATGATTTCTACACACCTGACAAAGGCACTGAGGTTGTTGAATCGGAGGACGATGAAGACATTCTTGATGAGTCTGGTGAAGAAGACGCTGGTGGTAAGAAGGTAAGAAAGAGGAAGAAGCCTGGACAAGGATCGCTCCGTACAGCTGTCAAATCCGCACAAGGCAAGTCCGTTCCAGAAGACGGGCTTACAAAACGGAAAGCTACTCCAGCCCAAGAAATGTAAGTGTCAGGTGGTGCTTTGTACTGGTATTGACTCACCCTATAGCATACCCCGCGGCGTCCGCAGAAGAGACCAAAGAAGACAAACAGTGGTCTGTATAATGGCTGGAACGAGAGGAGTCAGCTGGAAGGTGGCAATGACGATGCAGGAGACGTAGAGATGGAAGATATAGGAATAGTTGGCACTCACGGACGCTCTCGCTCAGCGAGTTCTGGTATGTCATTCTCGAGCTCCAGTCGGCCCCCAACATCTCCACCAGACTCCGATGTCGATCGTGAGGGAGGAATTGCTGATGACGCTGGCGAGAGATCCGAGCGCAAAAATTTGTCAGGAAAAGCTGTGAAGTCGATGCTGCAGAGACACTATTACGGTGGAAGTTCGAAGGCAGGAGAAACCGGAGTAAGTCACAGTGTTGTTGACATCGACGTCGAAGTCACGGGGTTCTGATGTGCCCACGATAGATTCACTCCCTTGCTCGCATTGTTCCCACTACCTCTGTTGCGACTTTCATAAACCCGAATGCCAGCTCTCAAGTAGCACAGGCGCGACGCAAAAAGGGGGATATACGACTCACCCATCTCCCTGTTCGCCTCCAGACCGATTTCACTGACAAGTTCACTCCCCGCCTATTCGAACTCTTTGGGACACTCAACGCTTGGGAGCAACCAAAGGAAAGTGATCTTTCCAAACTCTGGAAGAGTGTATTCCCCAATGAGCAGAACCTCAATCTCACGACAAGCGAAGGAACTGTTATCCTTAAACTGGTGCGTGACCGACCTATTTGATATTTTGCATACTTTTGCTGATTCACCCGATGCTTGCACCAGGTCGAGGATCGCCTTTCACAGTGGAGAAAGAAATTCGGAGAGCGGGCATTGGAAGCGCTTGAGGAGATTACTTTCAACGATCTCCCAAAGAACGACTCAGCACACAGAGAATGGTGGTGCACCTGGGCGTTGTCTGGCAGCGACGACAGCTGCCAGCCTTTCTACTACGCGGCATACGAGGAGCCGGACCCAGATATTGAGGGGTCGCAGCTCAAGATCAAGGTATGTTCGTGCTTTTGACTCCTTTACTATCTATGTTACTCATCCCCGAGTCGTTCTTACTAGGGGGTATTCCAGTCGCCGCTCATCGCCGCCATTCTCGGAATACATGTGGCATGGCTATCCCTAATTGAGGAAGAGAGACGCTCTGAGAAAAAACCGATCGGTGCCCTGGTTCATTCCATCCAAGCAGTACGTTCCCTTGCCACATATCTCTACTTCAACTACTTAACTGAGGATTCAATCTGCAGGCAAAACGTGCTATTTCTTGGTGGCAGACTGGTGACGTAGTGAAGCCCAAGAAGCCTCTCAACGAATATTCGAAGGCGAACTGGGGAGATCACGTCGAAACTCGCGAGGGTCGTCAAATCCACATCAAATCCACGTCAGACCTTACAACGATTGTGTCGAAGGTGAAGGATAAGCAATGGGAGAAGATATTGGCAGTGGCACGGGCAAGTGGGAAGCGCAAAAAGAAGGCAGTGGTTGTTGTTTCTGATACCCAAGAGCCATCCCAGGCTGCCCTGGCAGAGCTGAGGGATGACGACTCGGATCTCGCTGATGAAGATTAGGTATCATTTGAATGTAAAATCTTGTTTTTGTCCCCTTTCGAGTGCTCTTCTAAGGCTCTTCTAAAACGGCATCCACATCTGTGAAAAGCACGCAGCCCTTCCAGCGGAGCTTCGGAAGGTGATTATCCTTCTGGCAGCCCTTCAGAAGGTTTCGGACTTGTCTGCCGGAAGGGCAGAACCCTTCCGAGCTTCTGCACCTTTCATCTCTTCCGGCAGCCTCAAAAGGGCAAAAAGACGACTTGTATTTTTACTGATGCGGGCGTCCTTTACTTTCATTGATTTGAAGCTTAAAGACATCGGCGCGAAGGACTCGAAATTTCCACCATACTACATTAACGAGCCGGCCACTGCTCACATTTGCCGTTTGGTGGAGCGTGGCATAAACATAAAGATTTCCAACGGTGTGAGCGATATGCTCAAGTACTCCAGAGAATTCCACGAGAAAATGAGGTTCGGAGAGTAAAGAATACTGGATGTAAATTCTGGCGAATTCCCACATATTAGGCAAATATTAGGCACCATGTACATTCGAGCTCTGTCTCCCCATGTTTCTTTTACGTCTGGCAAACCCTGAGGCCTGAATGTGTATTAAATGCGCTTTTGGCCACTCTACTTTAGGAGTTTACGTAACCGAGTCAGATGGTCGCCTGTCCCGCCTACCTCGGCTCTTTTGGAAGTCTTTTGCTTTCTTATCCAATTCTTATCGTCATCGTATACACAACGGCTGCTTCAATAATTTTCAAGTCTCCGAGGAGGTATTCTATGGTCTGTGTCCATTGTATCTGGGAAAAGATTGCGGCATGGCCAACCTCTTCGGCGGGAGTCGCGGTACCGTCATCCAGAATTCCAATTTCCAGGTGAACACGAACACATACCAGGCGACGGCAAACGGAACCAGAGGTACGACTATCCCCTGAGTTTCTCCCTGTTGTAATGAAGCAAAAATCTCAGGTTTCGACACCCTGAAACAGTATGTCGCCCCGAACGCGTTCTACGACTCCGACGATCGCCCCGATCCACCAAAGTGTCACGAGAATACTCGCCTGGCTGTAATCAAGAAGATAATGGACTGGGTCTTGGGCGAAGTGGACGAGGATGTCCTCGTGTTATGGCTCTATGGGCCTGCCGGTTCTGGGAAGACGGCCATAGCTCGAACGATCGCCAGTCTCTGCGACACACAACATCTTCTCCTCGCAAGCTTTCTTTTCTTCCGGACAGATTCCAGGCGGAACACAATGAAGTCAATCGTGGCCAATATTGCTTATAGTGCAGCTCTGCGCATTCCACAGCTGCGAGCCATCGTCGAGGATGCTATCGAGATCGACCCGCTCATCTTCGAATATTCCCTCGAGGTTCAACTCTCCAAGCTATTTATCGAGCCGCTTCAATATCTATTGGATACCGGAATTTCCTCTGAATGTCACTTCCCGACTTTGCTCGTCATTGACGGTCTCGATGAATGCCTGAACGAAGCTGCACAAGCTAGTCTCATCGAACTATTGTCCAGTGTCCCTCAACGTTGTGGGTTCCCGCTCAAGGTTCTGCTCTCCAGTCGACCAGAGCAGCAATTGAAGTTTGCAATCAGCTCAATCAGCCCCGCATCGATGGTTTCCTATCTAGAACTCAACGACAGTTTCCATCCCAGTGATGACATCCGTCTCTTTCTCACCAGTAACTTTAAGCGACTAAAGGTGTCTCATCCGTTGCGAACACTGATGCCCCCTTCCTGGCCCACAGCAGCTCAGGTGAACAAGCTCATTCAGAAGGCGTCAGGCCAGTTCGTCTACGCCGCTGTCGTCGCAAGATATGTAAACTCGGTCCGGCATCTCCCTTCTGAACGTCTGGACATTGTTCTGGATCTTCGACCACCTGATCGTGACCTGCCATTTGCAGAACTGGACAGGCTCTACACGCACATCCTGTCGCGCGCCGAGGATATCGACTTGGTCCTGAAGATATTGGGCATTAGGATCGCCATGCAACGTGATTCATTTGCGCCTCACATTCATGTCATTGAGCGAATTCTCGCCTTGAAGGAGGGGTCTGTGTTAATTGCGTTGAGCGACTTGCACTCTTTGGTGGAGTGTGACGATAATGGTCAAATAAAGATTCACCATTCCTCCCTTCCCGATTTCTTTCTCGCTTCCCACCGGTCTGGCAGGTATCACATCGACATTCCCATGATGCATGAAAAAATCCTGCAGTGGGCTCTTACACTCCAACCGGGTATGGCCCTCGCTTTTTCTGGTCTTAATCAGCTCTTATACTGATAAACCATGGTTTCTTGGCTCTATCTTTCAGACTTCCAGATTAGTCCTTCCTTGTGGTATACAATAGAGCTCGACTTGCACTTGAAGGCGACCCATTTTACGCCCGAACTTGAACGTGCCCTATGGGACTTTCCCGTAACTTCGTATGCAGATCATCATCCGTTCCCCTTTATTGAGGCCGCTCTAGCAATCCGATGGCAAATATTCGACGCCCTAGAGACGCTGGTGAGCATCGAAACTTAATTCTGATATTGCGCTCAAGATTTCATCGGCCCAGTAGAAGCAGGTCGAAATCCTTCGCCATTTATCCTCCCTTTTAAATGAGCACATAGTTCACCGGATCGATTCCTGCCCATCTCCTCAACGATTTGCCCTCATTAGTACCGTCTGGTTCGCATATTGGCGCCAACCTCAACGCTACTGGCTCAGGCGAGTCCCAGGTAATCGGGGACTTTCCGGGGTATGGAAGAAGCTACGTACCACGCTCTTCGGTTTCGACGCCGCGGATGCCGACTGGGATCGAAGGAACTTCGAAATATTGCAGCACCCTATGCGCTTTATCCCTAGGGTGTGGCAGTCGTTCCGAGACCTCGAACCGGTCATAGCTTTGTTTGGCGGGAATAGTGAGGCAGCTTATCAAGAACATTTTTCGTCCAACAGACTGGTTCGTGTGGCTATGGCGTGTCTTCATTACCTGCGGTGTCGGGGCAATTGGGAAACTCATCCTTCCAGGCGATTTGTCCGCTATTGGGCACGACGATCTGCCCGGACGCTTGGCTCTGGAGGTTGCGGATGCGCCTCACGTCCCATACATCGACTCTTCCCAATCTCCTTTCCCGAATCCAATTCCCTCGCTGGCAACCAAAACGTATGTCTCCGAGTCTCAGAAAGCTGCCGCAGATCCTAGATTTCGATTACTTCCCAAAATCACTCCGTTCATAACACGATATACTATGTACATGCTGGCGCTCGACCTCTTCAACATCGTGCTTCGCTTGACCAACGAGTCGCCGGAACTCACGCAGGCGCTTTCTAAACCGTTCATCCTGCATCCCGTAACCATTGCCCTCCCTCGTCGGACAAGGCAACTGAATCGCGCTATCAATAAATACATGGAGAAGGTAAATTTGACGGGGTCATGAGGATAACACTACTGATGTACAATTCTTTCCAGGTCCGCTGTTCGACGTGGGAGACGTCGTCTGAAGGCTCATCTAGGGAAACTGAGTATTTGTCCTGCAGTGATTCGGAAGAAACTCCATAGGCCAAATGTTACGGCCCGTCCCGAAACGATACACCAGAATGACGGAAACCGGAGATTCCGCCCGGCGGGAAAAGGCTAGAAGGGTGCCGGGTCATTTGTAATATTGACACGCCTCACGGATTTTTTTTTGGAGTGCCGTATTCTGAAAGCGGAGGGCACAAAGGGCACCGTACTTGAGAGAGGCCACCCATCGGCGCTTCAAATAGGCGCTCGTTTATCGCCCGGCTCGGCTTTCCTCATTCGAGTATGTCAGACCTAACGCTCCAGGGATCAACCCCGGCGTCTTCAACCTTTCCATAATACGTAGATGGAGTAATTTACATCGTATAGTACACTGATATACATCCCGGAAATGGACCCAATGGAAGACAAAACAACTGCGAAAGCGAAGGAAAAGTACACATATCATCTCAAGTTTAGACCATATCG
This sequence comes from Agrocybe chaxingu, assembly GCA_027627235.1. Taxonomy (NCBI): domain Eukaryota; kingdom Fungi; phylum Basidiomycota; class Agaricomycetes; order Agaricales; family Agrocybaceae; genus Agrocybe; species Agrocybe chaxingu. The sequence goes on along the minus strand of JANKHO010000719.1, from coordinate 5,456 downwards.
TCAGCTCGCCTCCGAGGCGCCTTCTCGGAAATCGGGCTGATGCGGGTCTTCGTGTCGAAGTCCCCGAATGAATCTTCCGTTTCCGTCTGGTCCTCGGAGACCAGCTTCGTCGTCTTCATCTCGATTGAGATGGCGTTAGACTACGGTCAATGAGCCCGATGCGCAGAAGTAATCACAAACGGAATAAACCCACCATTTCAGGACGGGTACCAGTTGACCCCGAAGAATCCGTGCCCACTAGTCGTGGATGGGTGACAGAAACCGATTTCGAGGAGCCCTCCCGAAGACTTCTTCGGGCATTCAGTCTGAATGATGTCGTCTTTGAAGTCAGTCGTTTGCCCGTAGGGGACGAAGCGGACACGTACGCAGAAAGGAGCGAGTTAGAATAGACTAATAGTTATTTTCAGGGTTGGCAAGAGGTTTATCAATGACGGAAGACACATACGCTTCGCGAGAGCCACATAAAGTGCGAGAGAAATGACTAATGAGTTAAATTTATGAGCCAAACCCGGGAAGGGAGGACGGATTCCAGTACTTACGTGCTGGAGAAAGTGTTTGAAAAAGGACCAGAACGGTAATGGCAGCGACACTGAGGCATGAGATTAGTTGGTCACTTCATCGGATCAATGTACCTCTGAAGGCGAGCGTACGAAGTAATAACGCCGGTCCCTGTAGATTTCAATGAGATAGTGGTCAATGTATTACGAGGATAGAGGACATGCCGATTGTGTACGCCACCAGGCGGTCAATGAGCGTTGTCGTCCTATTCAGGTCCAATTAAGCCATCACAAGGTGGTGTAGACGGTGCACTTACTTTGAGAAAGCCTTCTCGCGCTGCATGATGAGAAAGTAAGACATCGATGCCGCGTTAACCCCGTCGATGAATGCTCCCAAAGCCAGAAGTGCAGTGAGGTAGTGCTGAAATTCTGCCAGGTAGGAGGGATAGGAGGTCATCAAAAGCGCCTCGACGCTCCCGTACAAGCTCATTATCCCGCGTGCGATGGCTATGATGCCACACGCCAGACCGATGAAGCAGTAGGGCCTTGGCAAGAACTTCCAGACGCGATAGGCGAAGAAGCACTATTCCAGTTTGGATGAGCGAAAAAGGTATGGCGCGAAGAGAGAAGGTCTCTGCTCACTTGGACGATCATTGTTATGAAGCCTCCCAACATCAGAACGGCGGAGAAGCCGGGATACTGGCTAACCTCCTTCGCTCGTCCGTAGTATGTGATTGTCAATCGATACACCTCCCAGAAAACGAGAACTGAGTGAATGCATTCGAGGATCCTATCGAAGAAAGCATGCTTTTAGTGAATCTCGAAACCAGTCTAGGACGAGTCATACCAAATGAGAGCAACCTGCGATGATATCGTACAAGATGAGTAATTCTAACCCCACGAAAGGACGCAGATAACGCACCATGGCCTTAAGCTTCCACGAATCGTTTGGATTCTGGGAGTAGTAGAGGTAGCACTGTAAAGTGACGATACCGAAGAGAAAGGCAGCCCCGAACGATCCTATCTCAATCGCTCCGAAGGTATTAGCGACGGTGGTTGTTATCATCTTGGAGGAAAGGCGGTCTCAGGAACTAGGAGAGAGGAAGGGGGTGCCCGTGGAACGACGTTCGCGAAATCGTCGAGGAATATATAGCCGCAGAGTTTTTTTTTATGTTGAATGTTAAGGTGAGCCATTGGCCGGCAACACGGAGGTGGATCTAGCCAGGGTTCGCAGCCATCGAGCAAAAAAGGAATCCTCTAGACCTGCTGACGGATGCGGGTCTTGCTAGCTCCGCGCATGTTAGGGGTTTTCGTCATAGACTAGATCATCTGGATAAAGTACACTTGATACCAACGTACCCCAGAAGAGTCAGGAATTCCCACCTTCACGAATGGTCTAGCTGAAGAGGGCGCCTTCAGCCTGCTAGGTGTCACGTAGAATCATTGTTATCTTGCTTTTCTTTGGTGGATTTCGACTTGAGGCCGTTGTGCCGATTGTGGTATATTATTATTAGTTTGTGGGTTTATTCCTCCTTTCAGCAGTGCTAGTGATCGACTGCTGTGTCTTGGTTTCTTCGCGTGTTTGATCTCGATCAACGATCCCCGCACGGGAAACATGCAACCGAAGCGCTCTACCACAACTTATCGGAAGTGTAGTCGTGGTTGAACGGGCGCTTCCTGCTGGGCATTCCCTTTGTTGGCCGATTACTCACAAGTGCAGAAAGTGATTCGCGTGATTCCTGGCAGCAACTAGCTGAAAAATACACCATGATGAGTTCTGGGAACCAAGCAGTTCATAATAATAATAATACCCTTCGTCGCCAGCAAGTGAGACGAGGGGGCATAAGAAATGACCAAAAGACGAAAAACGGGATCTTTTCATCATTCCTGGGCGCTATAAGAGGTACAAGCGGAAGGCCGTTCGGTACGGAGGACCTAGAGTATACCCTGAGAACGAAGGGATAAAATGTTGAAGAAACGCGGACGACCACAAAAGTGTTACCCGCTTCGGTACCGAAAACCTCGAGGGCGCCAAGACGAACAGCGTTCGCCGATCGTATCAGGGGAATGGAACCAAAATGATGAAGGGGACAAAATAAATACAGTACTCGAATAGTAAATGAGTTTCCAATTCAGCGGGTGCGAGCTCATTCCTGAAGTGTAGAATATTCGGCGAGGTTAAGGGGGCGTTTACCAAAAGAAATGACGAGAATTTGACTCGCGATACCGAGGATGCTACACCACAAGAGCGAATCAATGTAAACAGGGGCCCCACGTGTCCAACTGGAGAATTCGACCTCAAATCCCCGTTATGCATCTCTATATTTCATTTGATGGTGGGAGAACCCTTCTTTTGCAATGATAGATGGGGACGGGCCGAGCCACCCGTCAACCGCTAAGCGCCCGTCACGGTGACATTAGCTCATCTTGCCCCCTGTCGTCCCAGAGACAGGTGCGCCAACGATCCGAAGTGTGTTTGTACCGTGTACGAACAATCGGAGTAGGCCAGATATTTACGGTGAATTTCTGACGACCGGGCGGGGTTTGTCCTGAGTCTTGCGAAGAGGCATGGGAGGAAAACCGGTCCAGGAAGGTCTTCCATTTCCTGGAACAGGTTTCTGGGGGAAAGTAGCAAATCTCACTGCGAATTCTCCCTCGTAATCAGCGATACGCTTTGCTCAGTGGTACAAAGGAATTCCATGCGTCATGAATCTGTTTACACGCGGAACTGGGTCTAACAAAATCAGGTCAGAGAATGGCCGTAGGCTTACGAAGAATACGAGAATCCACGCCTTGACCCAAGATCATGGTCGTGTTGAGGAAGCATACATCGTCGAGTCGCTGCTAGAGGCGGTTGTGAAAGAAGTGACCACGGTTGCAAGTTGGATTTTGAAGTCAGAACGTTATGCGCTGAGAGCCGTTGCTTTTATTTTGACTGCTGTTACCAGCAGCCTCGCGGGACCTGGTTTTGACAACCATATAGAACTTTTTTTTGGCGACATACTCATATGTACATATCGTGAGTGGAAAGAAGATGAGCCACCAACAGCAATCGAGAAAGAACAGGAACACAGAAAACGACCAGACAAAGGGCCAGGCTGCATCAGCTCCCAATCAGTTCCCTCCTCATGAAACTGTTGGTCCAAGCGTGCGGGGCTTCATGTTTTGCATTGCAGCCCAGCCCCCAGGTGTCCTCGTGTCTCCGGTCCCGCCTCGACAGCTTCGACTACCCCTCCTCGATGTCCAGACACTCCGCCCTCGTACCCAAAGAATGAACAGGGATGCACTATCGACTAGGTGTAGGTGGCGGCAGAGATATGACGGACCGCGACTAGTAAAGGCGAATGGGCTTGCCCATCGTAGTTTTGATGTGCAGCGACTTAACATTCTGCCAATTCTTCTTCAGCAGGGAGACCAAGAAGTTGATGCCTAGATGATGAAAATCAGCATCAACGTAACCGAGGTAGGGAAAGACGACGTACTCATCATAACGTTCCCGAGGACCTGGTCGTCAGTCATCTGGACGTGGCCGACGGCGACACCCAAGCACAGCACCTTCTTCAGCTGGAACTTGATAGTCGAACGGACTTCAACAAGCTTGCCGGAGAGGTCCTCGGCGTGAGAGATGGGGGTGGGGAATTTTCCAGCTGGGATGACGTTGGGTAATGGCCGGAAACAAGGATAGATGCGACGAACCCTTGGAGAGACCGGGACCGAGGAGACGGGGGATCTGCCTGATGAGGGCCTCAGAGGACAAGAAGGCATCGTATTTCTTGGCGAGCTTCTTCACGAGCTTCTTGTTTTTGTTGAGCCTGTTGGACACATTCAGTCCACCCGTTGACGAAGGATAGGTTGTCCGACGCACTTCTTCAGATCGTCGACAGACATGTACTCTAGCTCAATTTGCTTTGCGCGGTCGATATCTGCCGCATCTGCGAGAATACAGATGGACATGCGAGGGCGGGGGATGTTGGGAAGCCTGCATACGGGTAATTAGCTATGAACAGTACACGAGAACGACGGCTACACACTTGACAGTTCCAGAGAAACGCTTGTCGCGCTGGGGATCGTAGTTCTTGAGACCGATTTGGAGCTCGATGGTTTCAACGAAGTTGCGTTTTTTCTCGCCGTTGGCCTCCGCGAGGAGCTCGGCGATGGAGCCCCGCACGCTTGACACTGAGAGTTTACTGGAACTGCAAGAACAACGTCAATGTAATGTACAGCGCTCGTATTGATTGGAGATACAAACCTCATGCTTGGATCTTGAGGAGGAGGTTCGTGAACGACTTAAGAAGATTCGTTTGCGCAATAAACGTGACTGGCTTTCGTGACACAGTGGCTTCAGGGTACTGTATAGTTGTTATGTATTAGTCACACTACCCAGATGCCATGCAGATCTTATCTTATCTCCTTATCTGACCATGGTCGTCGCAGCGTCTATCATTCAATTCTTCACCTTGATGAGTTGGGCAAGAGGGAGGGGTCCCGAAAGCTACGAGAAATTATTGTGCTCTTTTGCCCTCTAAGGGAGATACTGTAACCAAGAAATACATAACACCAAGACTGAATAGCTATAGGTCAGGCATATTATTATAAGAGAGACAAGCGACATGACCTCGCGACAAGTACTAAAACACAAAGGCCCGCCTGCAAAAGCTGCCTTTATGTAATATTTAATTCCATGCTCACCATCGGTGTTTCCATTCACGGTCAACAACAACTTTTTTTGTGATGTTACAGGAGGCCATGCTCTCTTTCAACGGAGTCCTTCTTCTCCTCTCTCAAAATTTCTGTACCCATTTACCCCTGGCAGGAACCCTTGCCCGCATTGTGGCAGCAGGTAACAAGTTTACCTCGGCTCGGAAAATTAGTCCAGTACTTGCGGCTCGAGCTCGACTGGTATCCGGACGCGCCTTGTGCTTCACCACAGGCGTAGGTCGGGCCGACACCAGGGAGGAC
>JANKHO010000718.1:0-16730 GCA_027627235.1 Agrocybe chaxingu | reverse complement strand
GGCCGCGTCGCCAGGAGCTTGAGAAAGGCATGCAATGTAGACCCGCGGGGCCGAGTCTCTCGCAGAGAACGCGCTATTTCTGGCGGTTTGGTGACGGTATACATGCCTCTAGAAGAGTCATTCTCATGTTGAAGCACTCCGTTTCACATGGATCAGGTTGCTTTTAGGGAAATAGATGATAGATTGCGTTACGAAAGGGCAGGTGTACAGGGGACCGAATTCGGAGAGATTAGAATAGCTCGAGATAAGAATGCAGAGTAGAGTTCAGAGCGAGATCCAGTGACATGAATCATGAGAAAGGGATACCAATCTTTCTGCCGGTCTCAGCTCTAACACTGCTTCCAGTCAATCCCCATTTCGGTGATGGCGCCAACATCAACCGCCTCGTGCTTTTCTTGGAGATACTTCAGGGATTTTGCCTGCAATGGAAGGAATCTCTCGATGTTATCAAAATCCTTCCCCTTCTGCTTTCCCGCGCAGACTTTGACCAGATAACCTCTGACGTCGCCGAGATCCTGATTTTAATGATGGTCGAACGTGAAGTCAGTAATTAATGTCAACACCCATGGTGTACATAAAGAACACTTACGACAACCGTTCCGGGGGTCCAGATGTGGTAGCTACTGCCAGGGGGTTTGATCGGAAAGAGCCAAAAGTCCTTGCTCTAGAGGATTTATTGTGAGTTGTGATATCGAATCCAGCCGTAGTAGAAAGTACACGCACTCCTCTGATGTTATTATTGGGAACAGCACGTATCTCACCCTTCTCAGGGCAGTAAGTGCGGCGGTGACCGTTCTTCCTCGGCGGGGCTGTGTTGTCGTTTATGACGACGGAGTAGAGACGGACGCCGGTGTCATTCTGGGTCTGCAAGCACAACGCGAAAGAAATGGCTTTCGGGCAAATGCTGACGCTGATACAAATAGGCTTACCCGCTTGTCTCTCTCAAACACAGGAGACTCGACGATTGCTGTCATCCAGGCAGAAGCGCGTCCATCGTGGTACACACGACGCACGTAAACGGGGTCTCCGATCTGGATTTCCGCGAACTTTAGCTCGAGAGATACCATATCAATGGTTGAAATTAGGAAACCAATCTAACCCTGTGGAAATGTTCATCCTCAAGACCAAATATTTTGGGCATTTCCAGTATGTTATTGGCAGGCAGGGCGCGAGCTCCCAGTCGGCTTTGGTAGTGCTCGTTAACGTCAAACGTAGTGGTGATCGGAGCGTTAGGGGGCGGGATCTTGGCGGTGTTGACCGTGGAAGGGTACGAAGTGACGGAAGAGAATTGATTTATAGGAACTCGGGTGATCATCCGGCTCAGAGGTCCCGGGGCTGATGCGCGGGGGTTCGAAGCACACCTGTAGGTGTTCGACGACATGGGGAGAGTTGGATCAGTGGAGAGGGTAGGCGATTGGGTACGGATGGCCCCTCCTCTCGCATGTCGAACGGTTAAATACCTCAAAAATGTGGCCCACTGTCTAAGCGCTGTGGCCTACCATGCAATGCCCCTGAACCCTGAGGCGCATTGTTCTGCGCGCCACTCGGCAATATTGCCTGATTTGGGAATTGCGTGTCGCTAAAGGGCAAAGCGCGAGCTACTCACCCTCGGCTAAGATGTAGCCGCTGGAAATTTGTATCAGGGGAGAGAGAAAAGAAGCCGATGGTGGTGCATATCCGTCTTTTGTGGCCCACCAGAAGGGGGGGGGCTCCAGATGGTTTGCCACTTGCACAATGGTGATTCCGAGAAGGTGTTCCTGGAGGTCACTGATGACTATTGGGACCATCATAGCCTGTCATTTTATTATTCTAAGTGATTTGACAAGTTAGGCAGTTTACTTAGACCATTAGTCTCCAATTCAAGCTGAGTTCCATTACCTCCCCTCTTTCAGCCATGTTTGTTTCCTTTCATGCTCTAATTATGGTCAAGGAATGTAAAAATTGTAAGCAAGAAAGATTCCAAGAAAGAATCAGTGTGTTGGTGAATGGTCAATGAACAGTCTCCTGAAGGAATCCCATTGAAAAGTCTCTCCAAGAAGTTATGCCACAATCAACACTTCTCAATCTTGAACCACTGTCTGGCTATTGGAATTCATCCCCCCACTATGGCCATGCTCTATTCTACCAGACACCTCATTAATTGACTTATCTCTTTATTAAACAGCACTCCCTTTTTATTCATCAGAGAAGATTGCAACCTCAGCATGGTTAGATCCCATTTTTTCTGTTGGAGGTCCGAAGACCTTGTTTATGACAATCTCAAAGCACAGTTGATGGCCCCACTTAACTGGCAGCCCATTTGATATCTTTCTCTGCTCTGTGCAGACCCTTTGGGGGTGCAACTAGTCATGGAATGCAACCCATGGAGGAGGTTGGTCGAGGGACTGTGGAAAAACGGTCACGTCACGGTATAACCCACAAGACGTGACAAAGTCACGAGATCACGAGAGCTTACATCGGTCCGCCAACTTCCGCCAACTTCTCCAACAACCACCACCATGCAGACGGCGCCGCGTGGCCCGAACTTTAAGAGCAGCGTCTGAAGACTGAAACGAATTAGCGAACTCTAATCCACCCTTGGATATATGACGATCTAGGTACGTACACCCTGGGCCTCCTTACGATGAGGGGTTGGTTGTCGACCAATTCCTCAAAGACTCTGCTTATCGCGGACACTGGCAAAGAGCCCATCGAAGGTTTTCAGAAGTAAGTAATCAATTTTGTTTTGCTTTGACTACTGTTTTTTTTTTGATCGCGCCATGCCGTCCAGGTCGAATGCTTCGTCCACCTGATCCTCTGTCCGGGGCGGAAAATCTTCGACTGCAGTGCGCTTCTCCGCAATTCATAGCTCATGATTCTTAGCCAAGAAGACAATAAAAGGATCTATACGGTTCTTTCACCCGCCATGGAAGTGATTTCCTGGAATCCGCGTTGACATCCTCTGGTTCTTCCGCTTTGCGCAAGAAATAATGGAGCACCTGACGAAAGTCCTCCGTAGGTTCGCAACTTGCCACCTTGAAATGGTGCTCTGGAGGCTTCTTTAATTCAAGTTATCCATTGTTTCAGGTAATTTGCCTATGTGGTGACTTCATGACGGATGAGCGGAAAAGATCAAGGATCAACCACACCTCACACGGTCTCCCTCTATAAATGTTTACATCTGACCTCCTCGACTCTTTCGCTCAACGAGATGCTACACAAGATCATCCTCTCGATCGCCTCCCTCTGCATCGCAGCGGTCTTCGCTCGCGCCGTTCCTCTGAATGGCAACATAACCTCGACCACCCCAGCCCTCTCACCCGAGTTATTCAAACGGGCGGTCAGCGCACCATACGTCTTCACGGCGTTCACTACTGCATCCGAATCTAACTTATTCGTCTACACCTCGGATGACGGTACTAGCTTCACCCTGCTGAAGGGTCCGACGTACACGCCTCCGAGTGGGCTGATCAGGGATCCGAGTGTCATTCTGCACACTGAGTGAGTCCTGGAATATCCTCTCGATTATCTGTGGTCTGATTGTACATTGCCTGTACGTCTGCTGATTTTGGCAATGTGCGATGACTGAGGCTGTAGTAAGATACCACGAATTGGTCTGGAACGAACTTCGCCATTGCAGTACGTGCCTCGTCATTCTTTGACCTTCCATATATCTCAACGCCATGCAGAGTAGCACCGATTTGATTACCTGGACACTTAGAGCGACGATATCGACAGCGTCCTCCGTTATCACACCGGTCAACACCTGGGCGCCGGTCAGCTGAATCATGCTTCCCAATGCTCCGAATGCTAAGGTTACCTTTAGGAATTCTTCAAGGATCCGAGGACTGGCCAGATCAATATTATTGTCTCGCTTTCGACGGGAAGCTATGGCCCCTTCCTGCCTTACGTTTTCACTGCGAGGGACTCGAGTCTGACAAGCTGGTCCGGCCCAGTCGTGATGTCGGGCATTTCGAATGCGGGGCTTGGGTATATCGATACCTTCCCTGTGTTCTTCAAGTATGTAAACATCTTTTCGCCTTCCGTCTGTTTCTTGACTTTATGATGCCCATTCAGCAACCAGTATCACATTTTCGCTAAGGCTGAAACGAACGGGAAGAAGACGATTGAACACGCCGTCGCAAGCTCGTTGACTGGGCCCTATTCGTTTGTGCAAACTGGAAACTTCGCAGGTTGGGGACAGGCTGAAGGCCCGTCTATCACTGTGTTGCCGAATGGAAGATTCCGTTTGTACGTCAAGTTCTGTCCATCACTTCTGCGTGCCACTGATGCACTTCAAAATGTAGATATGCCGACGGATATAGCAGTGGTAAATTGTTCAGTTTCCGTGTATCTCTATCGATGAATTCTTGTTTTAATAGGCAGGTACATCTACTCGGACTCAAGCGACCTCTACAATTGGTCGGCGTACCAGACGATCCCAAGTCTCTCGGGAACGGTTAGGCATGGAACCGTCTTGAAGCAATGAAGTGTCATGTCTATCCATTGCAGTCAATGTCATAATTTCTGTTGCTATGACCGAGTCTCTTCTGTTCTTCTAAATTCCCGCTGTCCACCTGGATTTCTGAATTCTTCAGGCAAACCTTGTCTCCGGATGAAACTTTTAAGAGTGATTCAAAACTTAGAGTGGCAAAGAAGGACTTCTGGCGCAGCAGCTAGAGACTTCATTTAGACACTGCGCTTTCGCAACGAGCATTGCCCAGGGCGTGCATCAATATACGGATTGGAAGACGTAGGCTGTGTTAACGCGATGGCTTTGACGTTGACAAAGGAAGTGGAATCAGGACGCTGACGCAGTCACTTGCGCAAAGTTGCAAGCTTCGCCGAACGAAGACAAGTGTCTATTTTCTACTCTTTAACATCCTTTCCATGTTTTCCTTCAGCAGATTTCCCCAGCAAAATCGGGTTCTCAGGCCAGTACAAATCGCTGTTCGAGTTGAAACTCAGGTACAAGATGATGCCGAAGGATATTCCCACGGGGTTTCCTCCCTGTCCTCCATCCTCCATCCGCCGCAGTTTCCTCCACTTTCTGCAAGTCGACCTTTTCTTTCTCGAAACTCGCAAATGTCTCTGCCACGGGCAAACTATGACCCTCGAAGGGTCTGCTTGAACCCATTTCCTGAGTTTACGCTCGGAAAGCACCGCCGAACTGTTGGTGTTTACCTGGCAGGCGCTTTGGTTAGTTCGGTTGGCATATTGAGCGTTTTACGGTCGTTCTGATGCTTGTTTCAGTTCGCTCTGGCCAACTGGACATTCCTTGATGCGGCAATCCTCTCCGCTCATGCTAAAGCACCGTGGGGGGACCCAGACAGCGATCCTCCTGTTCACGTCGGCTTTGTTGATTGGATCCCCGGCATCTGCTCTCTGCTCGGATACTTGGTGATCAACCTCATCGACAAGGACAGGGTCCGTGGCGAAGACGGTTTTGGAGATGCGAGAGCGGTGTGGAGGGCGCGGTTGATCCTGTTCATTGGGTTTGCTTTGATGGCTGGCGGGCTGGCCGGGAGTGTGGTGCGTAATCTTGCTGCTGCCTTTCTGCGTCATATTCAACTAGATCTTCTAGACGGTTCTTGTCCTGAAGTATATCCTTAAAGGCCACCCCGAGCAGTTCACCTACTACGGCTACGCCAATGTCTCCCAAAGTGTCGCCCTGATGCTCTCCGCCGTCGTCCTCTGGTTTGCCCAGAGTACCAGTAGCGAGTACGAATACAACCTCACCCTGTAAGAAGCCAGCGAAGATTTGGGAGCACTTTAGGACCCTGTACTTGTCCCTCTGTTTGTATCTGTCTTTCGATTCAATTCCACGTTTGGCGTCTTGTTCCTCGCCGTGAAGCTGAAAGTCGCAATGACTCACGACGCGGACCATACCTCACGCAACTCTTTCCAGCATTCTCATATCCTGAAGCTCTTGGCTGTCATAGCTTCGACAATTTCTTAACTGCCGTCCAAATTTCAGATCCGTGAAGCTCGAGGCAACTCTAGGGCAGCCCAGCCAACTTGTGGTACGCTTGGACTTCTGCAATGAATGACTTACAACTTGCGTTCGCAGGCAACGAATATTATGCGGCCACTGGTTCCCTACCGATCCCATCTACCAGTCAAGTTCCTTCTTGTCAAGTCTACTTCGGCAAAATTCTTCATGGTCCAGAAATCGCCGCGCAATAAGCTCACCTCGATCGGGGTGCCTACGAAGCTCACTTTTTCTCCATCTCGTTCGTGAGCATGACATACTTACGCTCAACTTTCTGTCAGTTGCGACTCGGATGACTCTTTTCCCGTTGAAATATACAGCGAAATCGAAGTCAGGTTCCAGCTGCAATTTGAAAAGAAGACATCGAAATAATCCAAGCCCCCTCCAACTCCCACGGGACGGCGGCAGAAGCAACGTCGAACCCATACTCACTATTTGCGGCTATTATGTGCCCTTACCCTGTGCGATACGGCCGGGCGAGGCAACAGTAGACAACAGTGTATGAAGAGGATGTCACCACGGCAGCCATCGAGCCAGTCTTCGAGAATGAGGAAGTGGTCTATATTATTGGCCCCATGCGTCCTACCCGTGAGTCGATTTTTGGTGCTCAACCAATTTTTTGTCTGTCTACCTCTGGTCTATATGCCACCGGGTTGCTGTGTGAGGAAGCTATAATTCCCGGAGCGCCTTCGGAGGTTGTCATTCGGTCTTCTGCAGCCACCGCTCGGCAGGACTACTTACTGATCCGGGACGCACAATACGACCCTGACAGAACCAGCCTCTCTCGACCCCATCGAGATATGATTGCAGTCTTTTGTTACGCAGGTAGGCAAACCTGATCTCTGTTGCTCGCTGCAATCCCGCTGAATACGACACAGGACACGTCAATGCACAACCATATTGGCCTCGGCATAGGGCTCGTTTTTGCCAATCTATAGGGTCGAAACTTAGGTCGATGGAGACCAGGTATGCTGCGTGGACCACCGACCTTTATCTTCAGAAATGTCTAGCTGCATCTTCCGTTTACTGAGTGGAGTTAATGCTTCAATCTTTCTTGACCTTCATTGATCATCTTTATCCCTCCAGGAGAATCGAATGAGGAATTCTGCCACCGTTATTCTCCTCCACGAAGTTCTCCACTCCGAAGTTCAAACAGAGTGCTCCATAGAAGTAGCTCGCCGAAATGCCGATTCCCATGATCACGTTTAGTGCCCAAAATGGACCTTTCCGATTGACCCGATCATCCAGCCGGACTCGGAAGTTGCCGTTGCCTCCATCCTAAGGTTGCCACCAAATTACTGACGAAGTGGCCAAGGAACCCCAGAACTTTACCAATAAGCCCTTAACTGGGAAAATAAAGCCTGCAATTCAAATTCCTCTGAGACGTATTATGAACAGCGTTCTTGCATGAGCCTGTCAAGAAGAATCCATTGTTTCTATTTCCGAGTCCGTGTGAGAAATAACACAACGAAGCCCGAGGTGGCCAATCAGGTGAATATTAGCACGCCTTTCTTCTAACAGCGCACGTCTATGTCATGGGTATCAGCGCTGGGATGTGATTCTAGTCAGACAACCGCCGTCTGCGTGCTTCCGGCGGAGGGCAATCTTGTCGGGTGCGGGTGATTGTCTAAACGAGAAGATGGCTGTCTTCTCTTCCTCGGGAACCCTTAGTGAACGACGTATATAAGGTGGAGGGCTCTATGTCGACCCACCGGCTTGTATGATGTCCTTTCAGCAAGTCGATGCTGATGGCCTTGCGCGTGCGGCTCATCATCTGTACGTCTTCTCGATCTTTCAGCATTCTCGTTCTTCTGATATTCGGATCAGGCTTGCAGCAAAATACTTTCAGATTGCCTCCTTTGTAATGCTAGTGTATGATCATGGTGAGCATCATTACTCTCATACTCGACATATGCAATCCGTCAGCTAAACAAGAATTCCGCAGCTCTAACCTTTGGGGACGAGGTTCGGCCGTTTCCAACACCTCCATGTGCGTAATAATGTTGGCAACAAAGGTCGAACGCATCTGGGAACAGCCGTTCACGGGCGCCAGCCTTTTGTTCTACCTGAACCGATACGGAAATCTGCTCGAGTTCATCGTCATCATTGACGGTAGGGTCCCGTCTTTCGTCTTCACTCCTAGATGTTTTACCTGAAGTTTGCAGCATTCTTCGATCCTAATTGGCCTAAGGACGTGTGAGTATGAGCTTTCTTCTCTTGCAGGCTCTCTCAGGCTGACTAGTGACTAGATGTCGTCGATTCGTGAAGTTCGAAGGTGCAGGTACAATCATCTTGGTGGCTAGTAAGTTGTTCAATTTCCTCCACTGCTTTCATGAGGACTAACGTTCCCTTCAACTTGAAGTCTGCCAGTGTGCGTTGCATCGTTTATTACAGTAAGAGCACCTGGTGCTCAGTCTGCAACTCCGGACAGTGGTGATGATTCTTCGGGTCTATGCCATCTACGAGCGCGCAATTTGGATCCTAGCCTTCCTGCTAACGCTTCTGGCTGCGCAAATTTCAATCTCAGCTGTGGGCATTAACTTAGGGTTCCGTAAGTCATTTCCGAACGTTTCCCTTGGATTCTTGAGCTGATACAAATCTCAAGCGGTGCCGTTGCCCGCTCCGCTGGCAGGTAAGCCTCAGCCCCAAGTGCTCAAATTAAAGTATTCAGAAGCTCAGCGCAACCAGGTTGCATCCTCACAGGATCGACTTCTGTCTTCCGTAAGTCCGAGCCGCTTCATCATTCATGGGGCCGCGTACTCACACACTTTCATTTTAAAGCGGCGCTGTGGGTGGCACCACTCGCGACAGACTCATGTATTTTCTTCCTCACCTTATGGCGTACGCGAAGGTACTTGAATAAATCAGGAAGAAGTCGGTGAATACGGCGATCCATTTCTGCCTCTAATGTCTCTAACTGACTCAGTCTGATGGCCTCATGTTTCAGGATTATAACTGTCCTAATTCGCGATGGCGTTATGTACTTCTTCGTCATCTTTCTTACGAATCTGATGAACACCGTCATATATTTCGTAAGTGCCCTCGTATCATTCCAGCGAGCAATGTTGATTATGTTGAGACAGCAAGTTGAGGAAGACCTGAAAGCCATTGGAGCCTCGTTCCTCCAGCTGATCACCTCCGTCATGATATCCCGCCTGATTCTGAACCTCAAAGGGGTGCCGATTCATTCTCTTCCTGACCAGAACCCGCATGCAACGCGTACACTCGTGCACTACCGCTCTGGCGGGAGGATAGCCAACTTCCGGGATGATAAAGCCTTCTTCGTGTTGGGAAATTTGGGAGGGAATCTCGGTCCTTCTCATGATAACGACTGACCTTGCGCTGGATAGGGAGGTGTACTTGTTGTTTATATGTATACTTATCTGTGAACACTAGCCAGACAGATTATTTGCGAGAGGTGCGCAGTACTAGACTCTTATCACCCACGGTCGTGTAGTCCAATACTGCAGGTAGCATGAAAATACGTTCCCGGAGATGGCCTTGTAGATAGTAGCTGGCTGCTCGCCAAATTAATGTAAATAAGGATCAGACACCTAGATCTACTAATTACAAGCACCGTAGAAATCCCCTCGCAGGAGAATTTTTGAACCCCCTCAGCAGTCGCGATCAGGGAATATCGGCTGGTCGTGATCTACCAGTACCGCTGATTGAGCATCGATGTTACCTGTGAATGGGTTTGATATGCTGGCATTCTTTGTATCACCTCTGGTACAATAGATAGCTAAGGTAACTGCACCGACCTCGAGATCTCAAAACGAGCTGTGGGGCCTACTAATTGAGTGCACACGCGAGTATGGATAAGGTCTGAACTTGAGAGATCTAGCTTCTGTCAGTAGTGTATCGCATTCATTATCCTAAATTCCATGAAATAATACCTGAGGGAAGGAGAATTTTTTTCTCAAGGAGGATTGCATAAATAGCTCAAACGGGAGCTGTGTCTCTAGGTTTTCACCAGGTACTTTCTGCCTCGGGTATCTTGAAAAAAGTCATGGCCCCATATAGTAGAATTTTAAAGCATTGAAAGAGGTATTTGTAAGTACGCGCCTGTCCAATAGATACTTACA
This sequence comes from Agrocybe chaxingu, assembly GCA_027627235.1. Classification (NCBI taxonomy): domain Eukaryota; kingdom Fungi; phylum Basidiomycota; class Agaricomycetes; order Agaricales; family Agrocybaceae; genus Agrocybe; species Agrocybe chaxingu. Next base: position 6,674 of record JANKHO010000718.1, on the reverse strand, counting down.
AGACTTTCTGCAGCCTACATCTACTATTTGCTACGAGAGCAAGCGCTGAAGCGGCGCTTACCGACGACTTGCACCGCCACCGTCACGTGCTATGCGTAACGTGAATTCTAAATTGCGAGTCACTCGGTCAGAAATTCTTATCGATCTCATAAAACGTTCAATCTGGCCTTTTATTCTTTTTTCCGCCCCCTTGTACCATATTTTCGTACCGCCCGCACCTGCTACACCTCAGGACTTCCAAAAAATCCAGTAACAACGCCAACACCGTTTCATTGGACGCATAAAATGGCTTCGACATCAATGCCCGAATTACCTGTCGTACCAGACACAGACCCATCAAAGGCAGTTCTCGACTCGTTTCGAATCGCTATCGCCAAGAGGCTCTCAGACTCCCTACCTATACCACTGGAACAGGCGTTGACGGGGGTGGACTACGGAAAGAAGGGAGAGGACTTCACTGTCGCCTTGCCGAGGTTTAGGCTACCTGGAAAGGTGGACGAGATTGCTGCGAAGGTCATCGAGAAAGTACGTGCCATACCTCTTTCCTCTGACGTGACTAACGCTTGGACCACCAGTTCCAACCCGACGAATGGGTTGAAGCCGTCGTTCATGACAAGGCGTTCCTCCACTTCCGGGTTAATACGACAAATATGTTTCGCTTGGTCCTTGACCAAGTAAATGCTCTAACACATTCAAGTCCCTCTGGGAAGCCGGAATACGGCACGAACGACTCAGGGAAGGGCAAGAAAGTTATCGTCGAATACTCGTCCCCCAACATCGCGAAATCCTTCCACGTCGGTCACTTGCGGAGCACGATCATTGGCGCATTCATTGCCAATTTGTATAAGGCATGTGGGTGGGAGGTCATTTCTATGAACTATCTCGGAGACTGGGGCACCCAGGTAGGCTCCAACATGTTCAGATAACTCGTTGCTAACGGGTTGCAGTTCGGTCTGATTGCTACCGGGTACGAAAAGTACGGCTCGCAAGAGGAGCTGGAGAAAGACGCGATCAAGCATCTGTTCGACGTCTATGTCAAAGTGAATAAGGATGCCGACGCCGACCCCAACGTCAAGGTTGATGCCGCCCAGTGGTTCAAGCGCATGGAGGATGGAGACGAAGCTGCGCTCAAGAATTGGCGAATTTGGCGCGAGATGAGCGTGAAAAATACGAGGACGAGTACGACAGGTTGAACGTCAAGTTCGACGTGTACACTGGCGAGAGTGCTGTCGGAAAGGAGTCGATGGACAGTGCACTGAAGCAGCTCGAAGACATGGGTCTAATCTGCGAATCGAATGGTGCCAAGCTGGTCGATCTCGAGAAATACAAGCTCGGAAAAGCTGTCGTTCGGAAGAAGGGTGCGTTTCTTTTGTTCGATCTTAATTTATTCTCATGGTTGTACGCAGATGGAACGTCGATTTACCTCACTCGTGACATCGGCGGGGCCATCGAGCGATACGAGAAGTACGAGTTCGACAAGATGATCTACGTCGTGTCCTCGCAGCAGGACCTGCACCTGGCGCAGTTCTTCAAGGTGCTCGAGCTGATGGGCTTCCCGTGGGCGAAGAATCTTTTGCATATCAACTACGGTCTTGTTCAGGGCATGAGCACGCGAAAGGGCACTGTAGTGTTCCTCGACCAGATCATCAAGGAGGCGGGCAACGTCATGCATGAGCAGATGCAGAAGAACGAGGACAAGTATGCCGCCGTTGAGGATCCTGAGACGACGAGCTTGGAGATCGGCATCACAGGCGTGAAGATCCAAGACATGGCTGCGAAACGGTGAGTTATCAATGACTATTCCCCTTTCTCAACTGAACTCTTCTCAGGATCAACAATTACACGTTCAACTGGGACCGAATGAAGTCCTTCGAAGGCGACACTGGCCCTTACCTGCAATACGCGCACGTTCGGCTGGCCTCGATCGGGCGGAAGAACCCACACCTGATCCCGCTACCCGAGCCGTCCGCGATCGACACATCCGCTCTCGCACAGTACTCGCACGCTCGGGATATTGCGTTCCTCCTGGGCACGTACCCCGATGTCGTCAAGGTGGCGCTGAAGACACACGAGCCGAGCGGGATTGTCACATTCGCGTTCCGGCTGGCACATGCTATCTCGAGCGCATGGGACAGCGTGATTGTCAAGGGCGAGGAGGACATCGAGAAGGCGCGGGCGAAGATGTACCTGTACGAATGCGCGAGGGAGGTGCTTGGAGCTTCGATGAGGTTGTTGAGTATTCGCCCACTGGGGAGGATGTAATAAAGGGTTCGTTGTATCTATTTCAGGGTAGAACGTTTATGTAAATAGTACAGCAAGGAATTTGTCAATGTTCGTTGAGTGGAAGCTGAAGCTTCGTACCTCTGCGCTAATTCGGAGGATTGCCGCTGGCTACAGTGACGAGCCCCAGAGAGGCTGAGTTGCCCTCAAGGTCGTGAGATGACGTCCCGGAGAAAAAGAAGCAAAACGAAGGAAGCCCCGCTCAGCGTATTTATTTAAAATGGGATCAAAATGAGGTGCTAGATTTCTGTGTGGACAATACTAGTACATATTGTACTCTTCGGGAGGTGATGCAGAAGGTCGGAAACGCGTTCATATTGATGGGTGACACTATTTGCTAGCCCTGGTCCATAGTCTCAAGCACTACGCACTTTAGCGTACCGTCCTCTACGAAAGTGCCCGAGACTCCAATCCCGACCGTCCTCCCGTCAAATTCCGAGGAACGCTGCATACCGCACGGTCGCTTGCTGCAGCACATGTTGACGAAGAGGGAGGGAGAACCCGATTTCAGATCCCGGATTGCCAAAAAAAAAAAAAGAAAAAACAGACATCAAAGGAATCCGCCTCCCGGAACGAGGAACAAATAGGTAAAGAACGCTTCGGTGTCGCCGATATTGGAAGCAGGAATTTCTCTCCATGACACAGGCGTCATTTCAAAACTTGGATTGGATTCTGTGCTCTTGCATATCAGCGGGATCACTCTTACTGGCCCTGTCGCTACTTTCTTTAGTTCCAGGACTGACATCTTGTCACGGTCGAAGGTTGGCAAAAAGACGGTGTTTGAGGAGCACATCCTGCGGAGGGCGCCTGTCCATACCAGACGTTCAGACGAGATTTCTCGGAGTGCTCTGCATGTCTGCATATAAATGCTTCAGGACTAGCGATGGATCTTATCTAGGCTGGTGGCGCTTACCTTCCAATCCTCAGGATATCGAGAGGGTTAAGGAAGGACAATATCAACAGAATGATATCTATCGGGAGATCAGCCAGCATATATTGTTGAGAACAAAGAGATATGGGGGGTTGATATCCTCGGGAGCTCTTGAGAGAAGCTGCCAGGCTAAGCTCCAACTTAAGCGCTTGAGCGTCAATTTCCTTGGAAGGAGGTAGGTCTGGCGTTGGGCATCCTTTTAGGTAAATCTACTGACTACCTAGATCTGGTCTCTTGCTACTCCATTTCAATACATATTTCGTACAGTTGAAAATGATGCATGCTAATTCAAACAAAAAGGCGTTCATAGATGGCATAGTGTGCATAAATTGTACATAAGCGTATGTGCGGCATAGGAGGGGCATAGGAGGGGCATATCTATAGACAAATGAGATTCGTAAAAACGCGACTAGGAGGGCAAATTGCCATGGACTCGTGGAACACTGGAAGTACATATATAAATAATATAGTTAGTTCTGATGCATTCTGGGACTCGTTCTGTTTCATTTCTCGCTTGCCAGCACAGCTGTCAGGCTTTTTGTCTTCACGGTGTCTTCCCGCTGCGCGACTTGACCGAACGGAATGTTGAACCGGGAACAATCCGTCGAATTGGCCTTCCCTTTTGGATACGCCGAGGCTGAGAACCGCCGTGTGGGCCCATCATGCCACCGATGGTTTCTGACAGGAGTTTAGTCCGCCAATCAAGCCTCCACTTTGACAGAAAACCATACCGGCAGGAATGTGGACGTCTATTTCAATGTCATTCCATGACCTCCTGCGGTTAATCTTGGGACCTTCTGACCCAGACTTGGTGCGTGCGCGTGAGCCTTGGAGCTGGAATTAGAATACGAGGTGATGAAAGTATGAGAGATCAAGTACCTCTTTGATTGGATGATTCACGCTCAACATGTACATGAATAACCACATTCTGGAAGCTGATCATGGTAGTGTTGTGTGAGTTGACGGTGGAAATATGAGCATCTAGGAGCGATTGGTTAGTTGGTTAGCGCCGGCAGTCGCAGGGTCTAGGATGTTTCCATACTGTGCACATTAGAAATGTTCTGACCCAGAAGAGACATCTTGAATTATGTGATGAGAAGAGAGGAAAGCGAAGGCGAGTCCACCAGGGATACTGTGATGAAAGCGAAGGATGAGTGGGATGGATTTAAGAACTGTGAATTCAAGGGAGGGGAGTGACCTTATTTAGATCCCCCATCTTCATGGCAGCCGCGAGGAGAAAGGGGACTATCTAGCGTGTTTAGTCGCCTGTATTGTGCAGGTCTGCAATTCCACTGGCAGGTCTGATTCAATGCGGCCACGGTCTGGAGTGAATATGAGGGAAAGGGCGTGGGGCATTGTCACGAAACACCGAGTCAGCTTTCCGTTGTTGTATCAAAGTTTTTCAAGTTTTTTTTTCTCCTTCAATTTGGTCTGAGCCCCCGCACAATTTGTGAGGCATATTGACACTAATTAGGAAAAACAAGAGAAAGTAGCTTAGATTAGGCATCATGATGCATCCTGTGCCTGTCAGAGCAGTTTGTCCGTGGATATAAAATAACGAGCGATCTGGCGCTCATTTCGAAAACAAGCTTCAAATTTGTGTGAATGCCATGTACGAATATGAAGATCTGTGCCGAAGGTGTTGTTTCACGTCTAGATAAGACAAGGATATGCGGCATGCCGCTCCGGTCAAGATTCTTTGATCTGTTCGCGAGAGAATGCAAATCAATACCCAAGCCCAAGAGTTCGAATGACAAGGGCTTTGTGAAGGTGTCATAATTCTCATCCATTTCGCTGAGGTTATGTCGGTGCCTCGGGTGCTTTTTTCTCTTGGTCGGTCCATGGGCACCGACCAGCACCGCCAAGGGCGAAGCGCTTATTGGAAACGCCCGATTTGGACTTCCGCGAGGCGCCGCCACTGGGAAAACATGCCATAAATAGAATGGTCGCTTCCCAAGGCGGTGATCCTCGCTGCAATTGCACTTCCCTCCAAGAGTGGACCGGTCAAGCAACAGGCCGCTGAGTGTAAGCTATACATGCCTTATTCAGGCCTGCCATGGGCTTACCATCAGCCAGGAACCCACCACCTTTCCCGTCGCCATGCCCGACGCTTCAATCTCCGTTTTAAGTTCCAAGAAGACGGATTCTGGCTTATTCGCCACAGCGTTTCTACACCTAACGTGACGTTACAAAACGTTGTCCGTAAGGTATTGCGATTGGTGCGTCTCAGGCGGGCCTCTCACGACCAGCGCCACTGTCATGACATTTACTTGGGTTGGTGCAAGAATAATTATCCTCCCCATCTCGTTGAACCTCCTGCTCGAAGACCGGGAGCGTATGTCAGCATCCTTATTCCTTGGTCACACGGAGACTGAATGGAATGAAGGATGGGCCCCCCTACGTCCTGACGCTCAAGCCGATCTAGGATCTATCAATACAGACGCAAGCAGGTAATTGTATGCGTGCATCAAGGAATGTCATAGCTAATCGCAGCACCCTCTCAAATCTTGCCCGACAATGTCGAACACGCGGTTTCCTCAATGACAAGACCACGCTGGTAGTGTCGCCAGCAGATTCGCACATGAGATTTTGCCGCTGTTCAAAGGGCAAGGTTTGTGGGGATATAGATTGCGTCACAGAAGAAAACACCCCAAGGAGGCGGTGATTTTAAAGAAATAATATACCATCAGCAAAAATTCCGTGGACCCGGGCAATTGATTAGATCATATGGAAGGGGAAAAGATAAGATAAGCATGCCTCAGTCTCGATTTCCCTCTCACAGACTTTAACCAAGACCTGAACAGCAAGTGGAAACTAAAAGACAACCAGTTGTACCTCGAGAACTAAGGTATGTGAATATCTTATGTCCCGACCAATGGCCAAAATCTGATGCTTCTACACTCGTCGCAACATCTCACGGTTGAGGACGCGGCATTGCACCACAGTGGCTGGAGAGGAAATTCACCCAGGGATTTCACAACTAGCAAAGGCAGAACGAGGATCCTCAAACGGTCTTGAAACAGGTACATCATGTCTTGACTTCGAGTAGCGGGGCATTGAACTAAATTATATGCTATACTCCACATCAGACAGAAGCGAGGAGCGGAATTCGTGAAGAGCGACAAGAAAACGCGCATATATTCACCTCTGCTAGCTGACAAACTTCGAACCGCCGTCACCGCGCCAGCATCGACTCCGCTCGCGCTTCCACCCCCGACCTACACCTTTTCTTGGTTCTTCTCAGCTTCAAGTAGGCGATAGAAATCCGCCACAAGGTACAAACTCCCAGCAAGGACGACCAGGCTCTCGCTCTTCACCCCGTCACCAGCCTCCTTCTGCGCACGAGCCTGCTTCTCCGCAGCCCATTTCAACGCGTCCTCTAGCGCGAGGTTCTTGCTATTGGGTGCCGTAGGACGTGAGTACGCGTTGTCGTCGGCCACCCAGATGTTCGTGTTGGGCACGA
>JANKHO010000717.1:0-16768 GCA_027627235.1 Agrocybe chaxingu | reverse complement strand
CACGCGTTGCTCGTGGACCAGAGGCCATGATCAGCGCTCTGAGGACCGATGATGTGCTCCCAGAGACCGTCGGCGATCGCGGGGTGCGAAGTTGGGGGAGTGGCTTCGCCGGTGGTGGTATTGGCGCGCATAACTTCACGGTACCATAGGCATTGGTTGACGGCTTCGACCAGGACCGACGCGTTGTTGGTCGCGACACCATAATACGCGAGGAAAGGAGGGGCCATGTAGATGAAATCGGCCCTACGAAAAACGTTTGGGGCACGTTCATCGCTGGAGATGAATGGACTTACCAGAGTTCGGTAACGGAGACACGGTGCGAGATGGCGCCGTTAAACCATCGTGGTGCTTCGTCGATTATGAAGTCGGCCTGTTCCTTCGCCGCAGCTGAGTACGTCTGGTTGGTCTTGCCCAACATGAGCGCGCCGACGCCCAAGCTAGCGGGGTCGCTGACAGCGCCATCACCGTCACTCAGCGCGTTTGCGCCTGTGCCGATGACGATTTTCTCCTTTGCGTATGTCAGAGAGCGGGAGTCTTGAGGTTGGATGGTGGGGATGGGGAATGGCCTCCCAAACACCGAGTGTTCGGCATCGTACAGCTCGAGGAGCGCTTCGGTGGCGGTGCCGTACTCCCATGAATGAGAGGGTAGAGAGACCGCTTTTTCGGTAACGGCCTCGATGTCGAAGCCGGGGGAGAAGGGGAACGCTTCGCTGGCAGCACGCGTGGTGGGTGAAAAGGCGCCTGAAGCGATGGAGGAGAAGGAAACGAGCGTCGAGGAAATGACAAGCGAGCGAAACATTTTGGGTGAATATGGGAAACGTTGAGGAGAGGTTAAACCTACCGAGCATCAGCCGCCCTTCAGGTTATGTATGTAGACCAGTGCACGCTTGGCGAGGCGCTTCTTTTCTTGAACAACATCCTGACAGTTTCAAAGTCTTGTGCCATAGTCGAGAAGGACTCGTAAGAGCGACCTAGAAACCCGTAGCTGCGGAAGTAAAGATGCCGAAAGGGTGCAACAGCTTGTAAGCAGAAAGTTTTTGTTATTCAGTCCTGTCAAGAGCTTGAATGATGAATCATGTGGAAAAGGAATAAGCGATTGCCACGTGCGTCCGAAGTACGCTACACCATGCGAGACTTTAAATGAAGGGTCGAGGAGGCGCGTCCCTCAGGTGTAGTGCTATGTAGGTCTACTATTGTTCATTGCTGTTCGCCCTCAATGCGCAGGCATCCAATGAACTAGGCTTTGAATGTGGGTCTTAGCATCTGGAGGGGGCGACTAGATAGGACAACAATACGACACAAGCAGCAAGCTATGGTCCGAACATTGTAAAACCAAACATCTAGCACAGTCATATTAGTCATGTAAAATCTTGAACTATCTGAGGAGGTTACCCGTCAACGAAGCATTGCACTTAGTCAATGAGTGAACGTTACCGCCCACCGTCTGACTTCGTTCACGGCAAGAAGAAATAAGTACGGCATCCACAAGCCCACCAAGCCAGAGGTAATGAATATCAAAGAAAGGGCTCGAGGCGGAGAACTTGAAGGAATAGATGCGTATCAAAGAGTTGCTACATTTCCTCGGCCGAAGACTGACTCCAGGCGTGTCGGCTTCAGCTTGGCGGAAAACGAGAGGGAAGTGCCGTGTTCTCGACGCATGCCGACGCATGAGAGTGCCGTTCGGTCGCACATTGATCAGATTTTGCAGGGTCAGCACTTCAGGCACCAGAGGTATTCGCGGGACGGGCGATGACAAATCGGAAATCATCCCACGCACATTTGGCGAGTGTGGCGCATCCTCGTACTTACCGAAATCGGACGCATGCTCTTGAGTAGTAGGCAAATTGCAAATCGCATATTATAGACGATTTCTCATCGTGATTCGTGGCAGTACACATCCTGGGCGACAGTAAATGCATAAGAATTGTAGGGTGAAAGATTATGTTCATGAAACCGTACAATGAGGGTCACATTGGATGAAGGCTGTCAGAATAACGGAATAGATGCACTACAAAGAATAGGGAGAGCTGCAGAGTACAAAATGAGGAAAGCTAGACTGTTGGTCCTTCACGTATCCTGGGTTATCTTCATCACTGCTTTAGGATTCGCCACGGCAATAACTGAGAGCTTCCTGGACTTGATGGCGTCAGTCTTCGGAAGGGCCGATCGCACGAAGGCCTCTAGTTCTTTTGAGAAGCGTTCTCTCTCTTCTAATCCCCCATCTTTTTGGTAATCTCCGATTGGATAAATGGCCAGAGGAAACACCAATGTTATGTTGGGGATCGTGACCACGTCGGGTCGGCTGAGGGCGTCGTCCAATTTCCTGAACTTAGGTGTGGCATCCCGAAATGCGGAAAGCTGTCCGTCCATAGGGCCCTCGTATTGGAAAAGATATCCAGAGATGAATGTAATGAGGAGCCTCTCAAGAGTTGGAAGAACCGGAGTGCGCGACTGAAGCAGCTTAGATACATCTTGCACCACCCAAAGGTCGTTGTAGGACAGGTTGGGGATGCCTGCGGTTATGCTAAGTCGGCGCAGGTTGGTGAATTGAGAAAAGTTGAGCGTGGTGCCAGAAAATGAAGCTTGAAAATTCAGGCGTTAGAGGGATATTCATAGAAAAGCTCATGAGGATACGCACTATTGAACTTTATATTGAGTTGTTCAACGGCCGAGAATGTTGCTTCCGATAGCGCTGTCTGCACTTCCTCCAGTCCAAATCGCGTATGCAACGCCACCGACAATTTCCGTACGCTGCATCTGGGGCTATTGTTCAACGCATGAGGGAATGGAGTGAAGAAACGACGCAGGGCGAATGATTCTTCGTAGTCTAGGGATTCCAACTCGGTAGGGAAGGGTATTTGGTTCCCTTGTGCACCTCGTATTTCTTGGAGACCGAAATTTCGCAGTACCAAACGTTTAAGTAACGATTTGCTCAAGAAGTTGCGTGGTACGTTGACGAAATTGTCGATTCGCAGCTCTTGAAGGAAAGGCGAACGAACGAAACGAAGAAACGCGGAGTGGAAGTCTCCACCAAGGCTGTGCCAATCGAGTGAACCCATTGAGACGCATTGATCGTAAAACTCGATTGAGAAACGCTCGATACCGCGGTCGGAATTGTGGAGACTATCCAGTAGACAAGAGAGCTTCCTGCTATGCTCTTGTTTGGTGTCGTCGTTGTACGAAAAGTCAGAGCGATAGAAAATGGTGATGGAGAGAATATAAGACGTAAACGCGATCGCACGTGGAAAAGGGTTGAGGTCGACAAGCCGGAAAAGGTTGTCTAGTTGGCTATCAGATGATGGGCTGTGATCCACTTTCCAATGTTTCGAGAAAAAGTGCTTGCGAGTGCGAGGGTAAAAGACGAAAGCGACCTGCGAAATGGCGGACAATCCTTGCTGGCGTTCTTTCACGTCCTCGAAATTGGCAATTTCGTCTACAATCAGCTCTATGATTTCTTGCGGAATAAATGGCTCGAAGGTGCGGAGGTTGTTTTGACGGTCGACGGAATCGATAGGCGGGATGATTTCATTCCTGGACGAACAGATTGTTGGATCTTGAAATGATGAAGGAGGGGGATCAGTAATCCAGAATGGACTGTAGCTGGGCTTCGACGGTACTGGGAGATGAATCACCCTCAGAGGTTCATCGTCAGTTGGGAGCAGCTGGATAGTCGTTGCTGAAACTATATCTTCATGCTGGCGTTGAATTCCAGGATTGACCGCCTTGATAAAACGACCGTGAAGGCTGGACAGAAGTTCAAGGATCGCGGAGGAGTGCCAAACCAGGGCGAGGATGATTAACCCAATAAAAACGGTGAGTATCTGATGGCTGTCCATGGAAAACGAGGAACGAGAGCCTCAAATGCACGATGGAAAAGAACAAAGGGATCATACACGTGTTGGACCTCAAGCTTTCAAGCTCAAGTCCAGCTCGACATCCTGCCCGGCCCGTTTCCCCCGTTAGCCATTATGGCCAAAAACACACGCCTAAGAAACAAACACATCGAGAAACTTGGGTCGCTTGGAAGATAGACTTGTATTTGAAGCATTGCGAAGGGCATCAATCCAAAATCCCTTCACATAAATTCGTAAATACGATCATAACACATATCTGTATTCCCGATTTTGTCTGTCGGTAAGATCCAAGAATTCCTACACGAGAACCGTCAGCATCCACATCGTCCAGATTCAGCGCCCCGTTCATACCTTATCAACCTTAACCTTCTCGACTTCCCCGTCCTTTCCCACCCGTTCAATATAGACATCTTCGTAGGTTTCATCAAGCGGCTCGCGATCGCGGCGCTTATTCTCCCTCGACAGCATGACTCGAATGATCAGTAAGATAGCCATACAGCAGGCGTAGCAGATGCCGATGATGATCCACGGGACATGGTTCCTACCGGGCGCGACGAAGGGTCAGCTGCTGTGGTACAGGGGAATGAAAATCGGGAGTAAAGACTTTACCTGGGACGATACTGTGACTGCCACATGAACGGCCCTGCAGAGTTGCCGATGCAATACGCAGAAAGCATGATGGCGTTGGTCGTGATACGTTTGGTGTGCCCAGCTGTAACGCTGGACACCCAGGCCAATGACAAGACGAAGCCCGTAGTGCCAACACCTGAGTAAAATCCGCGGATCGAAACAAGGGACGAAACTCAAAGGCGATGGGACGCACCAGTAATCCATACGGAGAACAGCAGCCCAATTTTGTTCTCCCATGGCAGGAAATTGACCAAAAACACGCCCAACACGTTAGGAACCATATACAAGGCACCAACGTATGCTCGCGAGTCCGGTATGCGCGCCGCAATTGACACTCCTGTCCAGATTGTCACGATTTCGATGACGCCATCGACGCAACCTAGCAAGGTCGTTTGCAAGGGAGTGAATCCGAACGACGAGACGATGATCTGGCGTTGGTTTGTCAACGAGTTTGGCACGTTGTCGAGAGCAGAGAAGAGCGCAAAGAGCCATGTCTTTGGGTCAAGCAAGGCCTCGATCATTCTGAATGAGGGTTATTCTCAACATTCCACGACGCTCGTGGGGGTTGACGCACTGATCCTTCTTAAAATGCTTATTTTCCACGCCGGTTTGATTTTCCTGCGTATCATCAAATGAATTTCGTATCTCGGAGCACACCAGCTGAACAAACCTTCAACCTTCGGACCGCTATTGCTCGTTCAGCGGAAGTTAGGAACCACGCGTTAGTAGGCGAGTCGGGGAAGAGGAACCTATGAACGTTCGATCAATGGGCGGACACAGTTTCGAAGATATCACAAACCAAAACGCAAGTGCTGCCAGAAGAGTAATGATGCCTGTAATAATCATCAACCTATCGGAAGCAGAAGAACGTGTGAGATATAACGCTCGAAAAAAGCGATCGAGGGCATTCAGCTCATACCACTGCCAGGGCTCAAATTCTCCAGTTTTGATATGCAAGGTTCCAAAACTGATAAAGCCTGTTATGATCTGGGCTGAAGAACGAGGAGTTAGTAAGGAATAGTGAATGCACTATGTGTCGCGGGTCATCAAATTACCTGTGCCATTCATCAGGACTGAGGGGAAAACATCAGTGGACGCGGCGAGAGTATACAAGTACGAGACATACACCAGTAACCAACTCGTAGGGTCTGTTCCGTGCGAGTGTAGAACATAGAGCTGACGATCATGAAGCCTGCCGTGATCGAACCTTCGCACATGCCGAGGATGAGTCGCACAACAAACAAGCCGGCGAAATTCTTGCAAGCAGCGTGCGCGCACAGTGCGACGGCCCATATCGAAATGTTCAAGCTGCATAGAACTATGAGGGTGTTACTGTCAGAAGTGTGGGCATACGTACGACATCCATTTTCCAACGGGGAAGCGCTGCAGGGCGAGGTTTTGAGGAAATTCAAAGGCAAGATAGCTGAGGTAGAATATCGTCCCAAGCCTTCGGGATTCGATATTCATCAGTGAGCTATATCAAGGATAAACGCCATCGCTTCCGATGCATACCAGTTATATCTAGAAAGAGCTAGTCAATCAAAGCCAGAACCCCGAGGTACCTTCGAGGACTTACTGATTAGTAGTTAAATGCGTAGCTTCTCTAACAACGTCCCCCGATCAGTATCAGTGGACAGCAAAAAGACTGGTAAGGAGTACCTGATTAGCAGCGGCCCCGAGAGTAGTCTTATCCATGAATTGAATCCTGTCGCACAGTTATAATAGTGGAACACTAGCCACTGGGGACATCCGCACCAGTAGAGAACTGTCGAAGAATAAGCGAGCGCGTATGCCGAAAGCTCGATTGTACTCACTGCACATGAGCGGAAGGATATGCAGGTCAATCTTCTTCCTGTCAAACCATTGACTTGTCGCTCGAGTAGTTCACTGAAGCTTCAGGGGACAAACCTGATGCGGAGCGCTTCTGCAGGATCAAGGGGGCCATGATCACCGGCGGCGAGCTCAGCAGCTGTATCTACCTCGCTTGTGGCGACGGCCACGAAATCGTGCTTCGAGTCCAGCTTCTCGTCTTCGGCTTCTGAACTGTGGCCCATAGTGTCCAGAGGAAGGTACGGGTTGGAGCGGGAGTCAGCTATCGGAATCAGCTGTGAGAGGGGCATTTCGCGCATATAAGAGAGCTATAAATACTCACTGGCTCTCCATGGGGCGATAAGTGGGAGCCAGTCCCACCGAAAGCGTGATTCCTTCCCCATGACTTCTATAATCCAGTTGGCTTCTTCTCTTTATCTAGCCGATTAAGTCGATGTGGTGGATAAGCTTCTGCTAGAGATACGAGAGTAATCTTGCTTCTGAACGAGAATGGGGAACGAGAACGCGTCCGAGCTCCCGCAGCTCGCGATTGTCAGCATTCGAGTCCTGTCGAGATAGCAGTTTCAGAGTATGGAGGGGTAAATTGAATGAAATCCAATGACCTGGTCTTGTGGGCCTTGAAGCTTGAAGTTTCAGAGATGGTGGTGGTGCTAGAGGAAGTTAGGTCGACACCGACGTCACATGCGCTTACTCCAATAGAGTACATCGTTTCTCACGAAGTCACAGACCCGAACTTGGGAGTCTTTTTCTGGTGCGCTCCATCTTCTGTCCTAAAATCCGACGAATCTAAGGGTTGTTGAAGGTTTTGCCATACTGGTTCTCGATGACAGCACCGCCAAGCTAAGTTGCTCTCTGAAATCCTGGAGAATACATTCATGGTCTATGTCCATGGTGAACACGGCCCGACTTTGAATTCACCTCTCATCTCAAGTGACCTCTATCATAAGGCCTCAGGCCATCAGCCAAGTTTGCAGGTACTGGCACGATGTCTCTTCATGCCTCTGAATCTATGGTGAGCATCCGCGTCTACGACTCTTGCGCTTCCTTCGTTTCCCCAGCACGGACGTGGATCTCCCGTGCATCGGAAACTCCACTATGTCTCTTTCTATCCGGGGACTCCACAAGATGGCCGAAAAGCACGGTGTAACAGCAAACATATTGAAACTCTTCCTAGAAAGCTACACAAACAGGCGGAGTATCGTTCTCCATATCTCGCCAAACGTCGAGCGCATAGACAGCGTCTTGCCAGAGTGTCCCGAACTCGCTCCATCTGGACTTCAGTTCACGGACATCTATATCGCCGATCCGAAAACGCCGTTGACCTTCAGAATGCAGGCCCAAGGGGATCAAATTACACGCGTTCTCTACTCTTCTCAAGCGATAACGGACGTGTGCTGGTCTAGCGCCACATACACCATCCCACAGGCGCTCTCGGCGTTTCCGTCCTGGACATCGATAGAGCAGATATCTTGCGCATACATCCGTATCGCGTCTCCTTTCTGCCACCGACGCCCTTTTCCTTCTCAATACTTGCCATTCCTTTGGCATGGTCAGAAAGCGGCATCCAAGTGAACTATCGCCGCCGTTTTCACAAGCTGAACGCGACAGGATGCAAGGTCGCACTTGTCAAACTGACATTCAATGCGTAGACAGGAGGACAAGAAGCCAGCCAGAAATTTGTCCTCGTAACAGTACACAGAATAATCGATAACGACAATTAATGTGCCATCGACATAGACATGTCCATTGCAGCAATCCATAGCAAGAATCAAATGTATGCGTCAGAACGGCAAAGCAACTACTGAACCATCACGAATTACCTCGGACAAGTATGATAAAAATTTACACAGAAAATCGAGAATCGACGAATCGAAAACGAATAACAATAAAAGCGAAGGAATAAACAGTCTGGTCTCCGTGGCGGAGACAAAAATACCACTGACGTCTTAATCGTCGTTATCCTGTTCCATGGCCTCTCGTTCGAGTCGCTTCTTAATCGCGCTCACTAAAGCACTTGTCAAAAAGCGTCAAAATAATGAGAATGGTCGTAACTCACTGTCTCGCGAGATTTGGCCAGACGACATCCACCCTTCTGGGTATGCAGCGACAATTCGCTGGTACAGGTTCTTCCTGGCACCTTGGTCGCTAATTTGCATAACCGAGCCCTCCAACGTGCTACGAGAGTCATTAATCAGCTCGTTAATAAAACAAACAAACCAGGTGGAGCGACTCACTTCTTCTCGTTCTCCAACCGACAGCACTCGTTGCTCAGCAAGACGAGCTCCCAAATGATCGCCTTCATCTGGTCGGTCAAGCGGTATCGCTTCGCAGGAGGATGGCTGTCCTTCCCGTCCTTGGGCTCGCCATCGGCTTGGGTGGGTGGTGGGCCATCGACGTCCATCTCTTCGGTGCCATGACGCGTAGGTACGCCTTCGCCCGTGCCACCGCTGGCCTCCCCTGCCTCAGTCCGCATCTTCTCCTGCCGTTTGTCCCCATGCAATGACACTCTTCTCCCATTCCTCCTCAGCTTTGGCGAACCCTTTCTGCGCGAGTTCGGTCAGCTGTGCCATGAGCGTGTTTTCTCGCTCGTGGAGGAGGGCAAGGTGGTCAGGATACACAGTCCGCTTGATGAGCTTCTGTCCGTATGATAAGTATTCTCGCGGACGATGGAACGAGAGAGAAGATATACCCACTGTCATCGTGAACTTGTTATATGGGAACAACGTCGGCATCAACGAGAAGAAATCCTCATCATACTCGTCCAGCCGAATGGCGAGGATAGCGATTTTGGCAAGAGGTGGTTTGAGGCCCGCAGGGAACTTGCCCTTGACCGCCCATGATTCTTGAGCGATGAGCTTCTTTAGCTCCTGGATAGCAGCCTGCAGATCAGGATGAAACATCGACTACAATTTTTCTTCAGCCTGACATGCCAAACCGAGCAAGAAGCAGACACACCTCATCCACAACCTTCTTCCGCTTCCCGTTCTCGCCGACGATGGTGTTCTGCCGCTTCCGTTTCTGCCCGGCGTGCTCTGGGTCCGCCCCGGCCGCGATGGTGAGCGAGAGGTTGGGCTTCTTGTTATCATCCTCCACGGGGATGGGCGCATCCCGCGTTCCTTCTGTAGAAAGGTCTTTCTTCTCCGTGCCGGCTCCAGTGCCTCCGAGAGATGGATGAAGGCCATAAATAACTTTCTTAGACTTCGGTTTCTTTGGTGTTCTGTCGTACATGGAATTAGTTTTTTTTGTGTGAACGGATTCGAAGTGTGTGACGAAAGGAAAAATTGAAATGTCCGTTGACCCATAGATATGTGGCATATCTTTATAGACTGCAAGAGCTGTGACATAGGCTGCGGACGTGCCTCGTCATTGAACAGACGGTGAAGACAAGGAAGGAGGAAAGAAATGGGACAGGAATGGCAACGGCAAAACGTACTTGTCTTTAAGTAGGGCAACTTCTCCGCTCGACACGTAGAAACCTTGCTGCTTCGTTTGCGCAAAAAATTGACGTTCGTCGAGCGCGAGCTCCGAATCGTCAATGAAGGGGTCGGAGGTGTCATAGTATTCCGAAGCGTGATTCTTTCTCTGAAGGAGAAGATTAGCATTTGGTGTTGGAAAAGGAAGAAGAGACGGGGCGGCAGGCTATCCCTAGAGGACAATGACTGTGAAAATGAGAAAAGGGCGGCATATATGCGCGTGAAATAGGTCAATTTCGCAAGTCATAAGCTTGGATGACAAGAAGCGATTACTCGCAGCAAGACGAGATCGACATCGAAGCTAGTGGACAAGCTTGGACTTCAAACACGAAGACGGGTAACGAAGAGAACAGAAGCGACGGACATCGGAAGGATTAGGATAAAGTCAAGAATGAGAACAAAGTAAACGACGTATATGCGCACCAATAAACTAAACTAGGAAAGACACACACCTTTTTCTTCTTAGGCTTCGATTTGTCATCCTTTGCTTTATCGTCTTCTTCCTCTTCTGATTCACTCGAGTCGGCGACCTTCTTGGGAGCTGGCGGCGGTGTAGGCGGCCGCTGACCAGTATCCTTTGCCTGCTGCGAAATGTCCACCTCGTAATTTGACGGTCCGCCGAGCCGAATCTCCAACCTTATTGTGCTGAGCGGGATGATGGGGGGTGGTGGTGGCGACGGCGACGGCGACCGTGCCTTTGTAGGTTTGGTAGACTTGGGCTTGGCTGTGGAAGGTGCCTTGTTCGACGAGGACAGAGGTTTGGCGGGGGCGGTCGTTGGCGGGACCACGGAGGACGCCGGTGGGGCAGCCTCCGTGGACGGCGCTGGCGACGGCGAGTGGACGAGCACGGGAATGGAGATGGGTCCCTGCGACGAGGTGCCACCGCGGTCGTGCCCGTTGGTGACAGCAATGCCCTTGACCTCGTTAGCAACGGCGAGAGACGAGCGACGGCTGGTGGCAGCAGAGGCCGACACTGACGGCGGCGGAAAAGGGAAGTCGGGCGTCCTCGACGGCCTGGGGGCATCCATGTCGATGTCGGAGGCCATGACGGGCGTCTTTGAGGGAGTTGTGGGGGAGAGAATGCCAGAAAGTAGGCGGGAGGGGGGAGGGAGATGATGTGGAAGATACCTAATCGGGGAGGGAAGATGGGCGGGCCATGTTTTCTCCCTCCACGGAAACCCCCACAATTTTCCTGGCAGACGGGACGACGCACGGACGCAGAGAAATTCGAATTTGGATTCACTTGCCTGGAAGCTTGACCCACCCGCGTGAGAACACTTTTCTGCGCTCTGATTGGCTCGGCATTTGCCATCTTCCACTCATCCGAGTGCAACGGTGACACCTTCTCCTCCTGGTCTCCCTCCCGATTTCGACGAAGAAAACTCTGCTTCAAATTGGCAATCTACCAGAATTCAGTGGTATAATTCCCTTCCTAGACATCTCGAAGGTACACATTTTTACGTCGAAGAGAATGTGATACGAAATCATGGGAAAACGAATTTTTACAGAAGCTTCTCGCCTCAATCAGCTGGTCGACAGATAAAATCTTTCGAGCAGTTTGCGATGAACGTATATGTAAAGGAAAACCGATGGCACATATGATACTTCGTACTCTTTGTTCTAAGCAATCTTTGGAGACATTTGATGGGCGCTTCACAATTATGAAACGTGTAGCACCCTTTCAATGTGGAGGTCATGACATCGAGTTTCTGTGATACATACATATACAGTGACAGAGTGCGATCACTGAGCAAGGTATCTTGTCGGTGGATTAGGAAGATAAGTACAGTTACCAGCTGTGACTTGTGTACTTCGAGATAGGTGTCAGAACCGCAAAACGAGGTCAGACTTTGGGTAAGGAGAATTCAACACGAAAAAACACCTCATGATCGTGGTTCTTCGGAGAATCAGATGAAGAAAGAGGGTGAATGCCAAAAGAAGGAAAAGGCGGAGGCTAGATGGTTCTCGTAGAGCTTGAAGAATCGACGATCATACAAGGCCCAGTAGCAACGATTTTATTTCAGACCCAGCGTTTCTTCACCGTCATAAGTAGTCCTAGTTGACCGTAAGGGCTTTACACGTTGAGCCAGAAACTAAGAGTCAAGTCAACCAAGGAAGCTTCTTCCTAGGATGAGAGGACACCGAACAGATATCAAACTCCAGTAGAGTAAATCGCGAGGAAAAGGCCGAGGCGCGAGTCTCTCTCGACTCTCGAGCCATTGAGAAGCCCATAATTTTTATCCGAGCCTAGAAAGGGTCGAGAAGGGCCAGAAATAAGACGGCAAGCAGTGAACGTGGAGGTAGAGAAGAAAGGTGCTTAGTTTTCTTGGACATCAAGTTTTTGACTCAAATGTGATAATTTGCAAAATTTCGTCGGAATTTCGAAATTTGCCAGGATCCAGTTTGTGTCGTCTTCCGTCATGTTCATCCTCCGACAAACCTCAAACTAACCTCAACGAACGCTACATGGGCCAGGACATTCGGAGCAATAAGTTCGCTTCAATCCCTCACTAGCTACGCAGCTTTGACACGCAGCAGGCCCAAGATCCACCACATCCTCTCATGATCCCCCAAAACCATCCCGACACTGCCCAGGAAGTGTTCGACATTTCGGAAATCTTGCGTACCCATGTTCGGCCGGCCACGAGCAATACTAGCCAGCACCCACTTTTCCGAAGCACGAAGCAACCATACAGCCTGAAGTTTCCACCCGGAACGCGTGGCGTTTCTACTACACCGATCCCCGCGCGCCTACCTCCGATCTTTGGAGAGCTGCTCTGCAATGACCTGAAAGGTTTTGAAAAGGGTCGCGATCTTGAGGTCCACCCCACTGTTCCGATTCGCCGGGCACAAGCAGCACGCCCCGGATCTGGTCCTGCTGCAGAAGGAAAATCTTGTGGAGAAGGACCTGGTGCGCGATATTCAGAAACTCCTGTATCACGGGAGCCTCTTCACTCACCACTGTCTGTACGACACCCAGCCGCCCCACGTCGTGGAGCTCGGCCAGACGAGGGTGTGGTTGAACCTCGTATCGCTGCACATGATCTCTCCCACCGTCTCTTCTCCGACTTCTCTTCAGGAAACAAGAACGTGCCGTTTAGTGGTTCGTCTGCGCGGCCCTTCGTCGTGTTTTGTTTATTCACACTCGATCTCAGGACGTGTTCGAGTGCGGCTAGAGCTGTGAGACTCACCTCAACACGAGAAAGCTGGCCCGAGCTTCATGTTATGCTTTATCGACATTATCACGCCTTGTCGACGGCCACGACAGCTTCATGCATAGACCACAAGTAGGAGAGCTGCTTACCCTCTCCGGGCGGGGGGCTATGAGCCCGCCTCGGGTTTGGTCATACAAGCTCAACAAGAGGAAAGATGGCGCATTGGCAAAACATTTCATGGGCATCCCATAGTCTGGAGCCTATCCGCGCCCTCGCGCAGTGAACGATCACGAAGACATCATCAAAGACTGCATTTATGCGCTTCTTTTGGCCCCTCAGTCGAGACATTTAGTCCAGCCACCTCTATCCTGTTCTTGGTCGGCTTACGAGGGCCGATGGGAGTGTAGCGCCGATGGAATTTTGTCCCCAGATGCAGCACAGACATTTCATGCAATACAATCTCCAACCCGTCCTACAACTCATCAAGCGCCCGTTTCATGCATCAATTTCGACAACAGCATTCCGCGTACACGGCTCAGCCTCGAGATAGCTTGAAGCATCCCCCTTCCACGAAGGCTGGGCCCGCTATGATCATTCTTTGTTTCCGCGGAAGATCCTAGAATGTGCAAGAGTCGCTTACGATCATACGGGTGGAAGAACGTTTCCCTCCGCGATACCCTTCTATGCCAACACGGATACTTTTGGCAAAGATGACTGTGTCTACT
Organism: Agrocybe chaxingu; assembly: GCA_027627235.1. NCBI lineage: Eukaryota > Fungi > Basidiomycota > Agaricomycetes > Agaricales > Agrocybaceae > Agrocybe > Agrocybe chaxingu. The sequence goes on along the minus strand of JANKHO010000717.1, from coordinate 3,101 downwards.
GCAATCCCACGAGGGCTAGGCGGTACATTCTGCAACGGACTGCCTCCCTTTCATGCTGCATTGGATTCGTCCACGATACCCGAATTATCCACCAGCGTCCGGTTGAATTAATGAAGCCGCGCCCATGTTACTCGTTATGAACATGCGCATGTGCGGCCTCTGATTTCGGTGTGAGGAGATTTGAAGATTGGAGCCGTTGTAACGAGGGTATCATGGCGCCGCCTCGTACACATGAGGCAGCAGCCATGGCCACAGATGATAGAGGCCATGCATACATTTCGTTAAGCTGCATTTCTCCCAGGAGACTCAAGCGCGGTAGACATTCTCGAATCTCGATATTTCACCGTTCTAGGAAATGTTTACGTTGAGCGATATTTGGCTATTTCTGATCGCATCGTCGTTATAGTTCGAGACATACGGGGTTCTCGCAGCTTTTGCTATACCGAGGGGAACAGGCACGTCATCTCTCTGATCCTCTCGACATCCGAGAACTTCGGGCTCAGATTTGCTACATATAATAAGCTACGGAACCCCTAGCTTTTCTCGAACCCTGCATCCAGCCAGTCAAGAACCAAAGGCGTTACTTCCCCTAGATCCTTCTCTTTGGTCATAAAAGAGAGATAGGGCTCGTTGTGGACGCCATGTTCCTCCAGATAGAGCGTCACATCCTTATGATGTTTCTTAACCACTTCCTGGAATTTGATGATCTCGCCGTATAGGGTTTCTGCGCCTCCCGCGCTGATGAGGACGCGCTTCACGCATTTTTCGAGGCCCTGGAGCCAGTCCTCCGGCGCGGTGTTCGCCTCGATATAGGGAATGGCAGAGGCGGGGAGCCCGTCCAAGACCTTGTGACCCCAGTAGTTTCCCGTTGCAGGCATCAAGTAATCTCGGTTGCCTTTGGAAGAGAAGAACTTGCCCTCGTCGTCGGTCAATCGCACCCACGGAGACACCATGTACGTGCCGCCGAACGGGGAGGAGAGTTCCAGCTTCGGCGCCCCCTCCACAGGGTGAAGGATGTGGGACCAAATCTGGTATATAAACGCCGCTCCAGCAGAGTCGCCCACTAATTGGATGTTCTCGGGCTTGACGCCCGAATCCAAGAGATGTCGCACGGCCCGCACACCTTGCTTTAGCTGGCCAGGGAATTGGAGATCGGGCACGAGCGCTTATTTGGCATGGATCAAGGTCGGAAAATCACCGAGAAGAGGTGGAGCACTCACTGTAATTGAGGATGGCCACTCCTGTTGGCTTCCCCCGTTTCCCAAGATTATCCTGGATGTATTTCCAGAACGAGGCCGCGAACGGGGACATGCCCAACAGGAAAGCGCCACCTGATCAAAACATACAGGTTATAAGCGCCAAAGTAGGGTGATTCGAAGAGGATACACACCGTGAAGATACAGCAAAACGCGTTCGGTCTGCTTGGGACCTATCCAGAGCAGCCTAGCATCTTCTCCGATCTCCTCCACCACTGGTTCCATTTTGTTCTCCTTGAGGAACTGGTTATACGCCCCCCGAGTCGTCCCGAGCAATGCGCGTGCCTGCCTCCTGTTCGTGCCCGAAATGACCCAGCGGACCAACCGGTCAAATAAGTTCCTCTTCCAGCTCTTCGTTCTCCCGTGCGTCGTGAATGGCGCTTGTACTAAAGCCCATATTGCAACGATTGCTGTAGTCTGGTTGGTAAGTATAGAAGTTGGAACACTGCTAGGGGGAGGCCACTCACGGGCTGGCAGCAGGACCCAAGCGATTTGGAGGCGGTCAGCAATGGTAAGCGCGTTCCGGTCGTGGTTGGGCATGGTGGCGGAAATTTTCAGGGACCGTGCTGCAAACCATCAACAACGAGCAGGTACTTATACTCAATTACCCAAGCGACCCTTGGGAGCTGCATAGTACGATTCCTTGGGCTTGATCGCCAATCAGCAAGTTTAGTAAGCCCAGAAGACCCATGACCGAAACTGTGTCCCTTAGTTCCTAGTTCGGCTTCAGTTATTCCAACAATAAAAGTCAGTAAGCCTCTTCAAGGCGCCAGTTACCCCTGTATCTATACATAGATGGTAAATCGCTCAATTGACGCGTTGACGTTGACGTAATCCCGATTGACGCCTCAGAAGCATCAGGCAACATCAGCACACCTTGGCTTTGAACGGTCCCGGTCATGAGGGCAGAGCATAACAGATACCTGTAGTACATACATACAGAGAGTTGGACTTCAAGGCAAAAGACGGAGCTCCAGGCCTCGTCCAGAGCCCCTTCAAGCATTGACAACCCTCCGCTGCCTCGTCTGCAACGCCTTGGCGGCGGCGGCGTGAATGCCTGAACGCCCGTCCTCCGTCCCTCCATCACCCATCGACGAATCAGACGACGATAGTCTCGAAATCGTATCGGGCTGGATGACGATAGAGTCCAAACCCCCTTCGCCCGCGTGAAGACTTCTAGTCCTGGTCAGTGACAATCGAGGAGCTTGCCTGACGGAAGATACGCGCGAGGTGCGAGCAAGGCTGGGCTTCGAGTAGACGCTGCTTATCTGGGAAGGGGACCCGTAGTTCGACGGCTGGCTAGAACGGCGTCTTCCCAGCAAGGAAGTTGGACGGACGAGGGCAGGCTGAGGACGAGAGGAGGCGACTAGAAGAGCATGAGGTACGGGTTTGCGATCGTTGTCCGGGATCTCGTGGTAATAGGACGAGATGCTCTCCCCATCGCCAAACGAGAGACTCGGGTGGGTCATGGAGGGTCTTCGCTGACTTGGGCTATATTTATCGTGTTTTTCCAGTTCAGGGAGTCCGAGAATATGAACAACTCCGGTTCCATCCTCCTTTTCCTCCAAAGTCCACGTCTTGGACGGAGCAGAATGCAACGACGGTCGCCTTGGAGGAGTCTTGGCACTCGGTACCAAAGACCTAATAGATTTCCGCGACTGTCGCCGTGGAGGAGCCGTCAGCACATCCGCCTCGCTCAGTTTCGGGACACTCGTGTTCGACGAGATGTTGGCAGCCACAGCATTGAAGGCATTCACGAGGCTCGTCCTGAACGACGCCGCCCAAGGCTCGTACTCCTCTTTGTCTCCCGTCGCGTTACGACCGGGTGTGGGCAACGGCGGAAAG
>JANKHO010000716.1:0-15844 GCA_027627235.1 Agrocybe chaxingu | reverse complement strand
GNNNTAGNNATCGNNNCGANTCCGATTCTCGANGAGATGTACGCACGTATAGAAGCCGTAAAAAGGCGCAAATGATCACGCATGAAGAGGCATCCGCTGATCCTGGAAAAAAAATCAGAGTGAGAAACTATAGAGAGATGGGGGGGAAAAGCAGAGAACGACGGACCTGCCAGTGGGACCGAGAGGGGGAAGGGTCTTGTTGTCTACGAGTCGCCCATCGTGAAGAGGAATGCGAAAAGAAGCTCCAGGTCGGCGCAGGGCATCGCCTTCCTCACCGATAGCTCATATCGACGCTGGGAGCACGGCGGAGAGATGGTATATATCGATTGGCCTGTTGCGGTTAGATGTTGAGGCTGACTTGGACTCCAAGCGACGCCGATGGCACCAAGACAAAACACGGCCAAGTATCTCACTTGCTCCCTTGGACTGGCTGGGGTCCCCACTATCTGCCGGTTCGATTGCGCGACCTGCTCTGAACCTATCGCGAACCAGGGCAATGCTTCGAACCAGGATCAGACCACACCCAGACCACACCAAGCCAGGTCAGGGCAGGTCCCCTGTTTCCCACGCAATGACCTTGTTTGTTTTCTCTTTCCGGAAAGTGCAGGCAACACATTTCCTGTTTTCCGCCTGTTTCGCGGGTTCCAAATTGAGGTCACAATTCGACCTGATGTCATAGATATTACGTTACCCATTCTTCTGTGTTTAGCCACAATCAACACTTTAATATCCCTTCTTGATAACTTTCTTTATTCATGTCCTCTGAGAAATGCCTGCCCTCAAGTTAGCTCTTGTTGTATGCAACAGCATTCCTTTTTGTGTGAGTTTCTGCTCTGATCAATATGCTGGTCATGAAACTATATTGTTCTCCCACAAACAGATACTTTGTTCTCTGTTCAGATTATTCAGAAAATGCCTTAGCTATTTGCTGTAGAATATGGCACCCATTGAATAGTTTGAATCATAAATTCCTAATTTCTGCCTGTTCTTGGCTATACAACAGGTAACAACATGTCGTGACCATGAGCTGGCTATCAGTGAAAATATTTGTCTGTGATTCTAATCTCAGAAACGTGTACTAACATTTGACAGATTCACCTGCGTTTTCGCGCGCATTTCGCCCAAAATAACTCGCGCTGCCCCCTGTGAATGGTGGGTAAGGTCAGGTTGAACTGGCAAGGTGGTGGAAGGGACGAACAGTGGCCAAACCGGAAGGAATACTACCGGTGCCGAAACCAGTGAGAGGCTATTCGCCCGACTCCTTCGATCCTCTGAACATGGCCATGCTGTCAGCATCAAGATGGAAGGGGCTGAGTGGGAAGGAAACATACCGAGCTTTCCCGCCCTTCGCTACGCACGACAAGGAGGGCCTAACTCTAACGATACGGGAATGAGAAAGAGAACTCGGGGAGAGAAGATCAATAGGACTCACCAAGGAGGAGACGTGCACCTAACATTGGGGGTGCTCATACTTGAGCAAGCCAGAGAAGAGCCGACGAGGAACGGGGGTATCTATACCCTTGGTAGTGTTTAGGGCAGGCTGAGAAAAGATGACGCAATCTTTAAATTGAACCGGACCGTCTAACCGTTCTCTAACAGCTACATACAACCGCCCAACGTTGCTTCTCGCGTTCAGCCGGCGCCATAACAATGAAGAATCCTCAACATGCACCACTTCTGCCACCCGAATTGGTAGACGCCATAATCTCTGATGGCAGGTCCTTTCGAACCTGCGTCTGACATCCAAGTCGTTTTGTGAAATGTCCACCCGTCGTGCATTTCGAACCTTCGACATCCCGATGAAGTCCAATTCAAAAAAGCTCGTCACGGAATTCTGGGAAGCTTTCAATCTCGTCAGGAACGTCCAGATATTGAGGTTGAACGCTCAGGAAGGGACGGAGGGATTCCGGGATGTGGACGACAAGGGAAACGTTGTGATCGATCGCCCTCTGGGGAGGGAAGATGACTGTGAGTCTTTCCCGTTGCCACATTCGAGACCCATCTCGTCTGCTGATACTGCTAAAAATTTCCCGTACTCAGGGATATTCATGACATCAGATTTATATTCTTGAACCTTAGGAGGTTCCCCAACGCTCACACATTACGCCTGTATTGCACAGAGAAATGCAAGCCGAAACCTCTCTGTGAGGACCCCGTGGCTGACTACAAGTTTTCTCTGCTAGAGTACGAGATTTTCAAAACAATCGCAGACAGCAAGCTCGTGAACACACTGCAAACGCTGGACATGCAAGATCTCCTGCCCTGCAACCACGTACTCCGCCACTTGAGCGCTCATTCCTCCCTGCTGAGCTCGTTGGCGATCACCGACTGCCTTTGGGCCCCAGGTCTCACCCGCTGGTTCTGGAAGTCGGCTACCTACCGCTGCCTCCAATATCTACATCTGGAGAATGTCGGCATTATGATACGAGGCGTCTGATCCAATACGTCGCACTCCGATCTAGAGACATTTCTACTTCGATACAGCAGGCCCATCAAGACCATCCAACTTCGCAAATGCTTAATCGCGGTAAATAACTTAACAATGCCAGCCCACTAGAGTTTTCGAAGACGTGGGCGGTGGAGGAGTGTCGCAGAAACCCCAGGCCAACTGTAGCAAACCCTCGAAGAAAAGAGAAGCATATTCGAACTAGCCTTGTGTTTCGATGCACATCATGGCTATCGGGGCCCTTTATAATGAACATCCACTCCAGCAGATCTTGTACCTTTCCTCATCCCGAACTGATTGGCCGTAAAGCAATTGGCGACCTCAATCCTTGTCGCAACGTTTTGCCCCTCCTGCATTTGACTCTCTCAATATGCTAGTTAGAAAACAAGCCACCATGTAATAGCCTTTTTCATATTACATAAAATACGTGCTGCGATGAATGAAATTGATCAGGTACGACTCGATCGCCTTCTGAACTGAGTATCAGGACGAGCGCCGGGGTCCTGAAAAGGCATATGCCACTAATGCTTGGGCACAATCCGTTACTTCGAGCTATGGGAGCTATTGCAATAAGAGCACATCGTGCGTTCTCGGGCTCTTGCTTGCTCATATGTATATGCGGGAGCAGATGAAAGGGAGAAGCGGACAAGAACTTGAAGCGGAGACATACGCCCTCTGGGCGAGTGGGAAAGGATAACCCCGCAGGAGAATGAGCGCCCGTGACATCATTGCGCACCACCAGAAGAGAATTCTCGGTTTTGACAGCTGTACTTCTTGGAGAACTCTGAGAAAATTCATAAATATCTGCTGGATTGGCGCCGAATTACTGGTGGGCCTTTTAACACGATCCGCTTTAATCTTGACGCGTGGTCCTGCTACATACCGTATCACTCCGACTCATCGTGCTGGCAACAAAAGTTCTGCTCACCAAATAATGCTATTCGTCCTAGCTCCGACTCAGGTTTCTGAGGATTCCTCCTTTCCTCCATATTTTGAAGGAATTATATGGCTCATGTTACGGAGAAATTGTCAACTACCTGCGCATATCTAAGTATTTGGTACTATGTCACGGTCTCACTCCCAATTTGAAAAGGCCCAGATCCCCTTCTAATTTGTCTTCCCTACCACGCAAACGAAACTACCACCAGGACAATTTCGATGTTTACTTTACCTTGCTTGGCTTTACTGAAGGTCAACCAAGAATTGGAGCATATCAAACTGCTCTCCGCCCGGGATTGTACTCTCTGATCTACCGGGCGAGAATGCTGTTCTTCGGATGTGTTTTCCGAAATCTTCCATCAATAACTTCACCATTTTGCGGAGTGTCCAGGTGTCTGTGGATGTCGGAATGACATATGGAAAATAGTACTTTCCATGAGCACCTCTTGTCCGGACTTTCGTGTTGCGGACTTTGAAGTATATATTGCAACCCGCGCAAGAGAGTTTGCTGACCCCTACGTAAGTGGGTCTCTCTCGAAGTCCGATGTTCTCTGTTCTCTCCGAAATCTTGACCTCGCAGTGGGGGGTGAGGCCAGCATAGATTGCGAGATCCTCGGTAAGCGTGTCAACGAAGTTTGCCGCCGCGGCCGTGAGCGCTTCTTGGAATTTGCTATCGTTGGGGAATTCTGCCCCTAAAATTTGTAGAGATTCCTGCCATTCTGGGTTTGTGATATTTTTGGAGACCTGAATTACTTGTGTCCCCACTGGACGGCCCTCTACTTTCATTTTGTTCCTGAAGAGCGGCCTTCCCGTTGGTGTAGTTGAAAAATGTACCAAGTATGCGAAGTGCAAGCCGATGGCGTTTATCTTCATAAGATAGCGGTGTATCGGGAAGCTAGCATGCTTTCGTAGTTCCTTTCCGAACAACTTGGAGCTAGATATGATTGCTGATCAGAGGCCACATCCATGGAGAAGGTGAGCTAGCAACATACCGAGGGTCGTTTTGACGCTCTGATATGAAGCACGATAGATATGCAGAGAATTTGCAGTCTCTCAGGTCATAGGATGCCTTGGAAATATTTTTCATGCACTCAACAGCAGAGTCATCAGCCTTGACATCTTTGGGTGAAATTTTTTCAAGTAACACGAGAAGCGTATGAAGCTTCTCTAAAATCTTTTGGTCATTTATCTCCTTCTTCATCTCCTGATGCTGGATTTCGCGTAAGTCTTTGATAAAATTTCTTGAAACCTGAGAGTCCTTTATTGATTCTTTTCTTCTGTTTGTCGAAATTTTTCTTGTAAAGTAATTTCTGCAGATCGATTATTAATTTCGCTGTAACTTGTGACTCCTTGAGATGCTCGGCCTTTTGGGTTGGATCCGAGTCGATATTTGAAGTTCCCTTGTTTCCGCGGGATTTTGCCAGCTGTTGCAGGCGGGTCCAGACCAATTCTGCACGTCTCTTAGTATCATCATTCACGTCTGGCTTGTTGTTGGCCATGAGAATTGCGATGCTGTTAGAGCTTTCCCAGAATGCAACAGCCACAACATCCTTGTCTTCACTTAAAACAAAGCAACTTGCGAACGAGTCCGCAAATTGTTCCTTCGAAACATCGTGTCCAACACTGGGCTCCTGAGCGGCAGGTTCTCCCAACACTGCTTCTTTTTCTTCCAGGAGTGTCCTTTTTGCTGCCCAAGCCATCCCTATGGCATAAGAGATTGCGAGCCTCAAGTTGGGTCCGAGGTATATGTTCTGGGTGCCGGGGCCTGTTGAGGAGGGCATACTTCAGTGTAAGAGTAGAGGTTTTCTTGCTTTAATTCGCCCCAGTAAGAGGACGTCTTATATCTTCGCTCCTGCGGTGGCGTCAGCCGCCGCTGCACACAACACAGCCTAAGCCGCTGTTGTTGTGTTTATTCTTTCCTTTGGTTTCCTTTTGTCTTCCACGTGGATCTTGTGGCGTTTGATAATCGCCAACAATAGACGCCCTCGGAAGTTAGTCAAGCAATTAGTCAACCTATTGGTAACCTGGACCTACAAATCTTCGAAATCACGCCGCACTCATTCCAAATAGGCAATCTGTTGGACACACGATCAGCACAGCCTCACTCTGATTGTCTCCCGATGGCTCGGTAGCGATGCGATTGTGCCGCAGACAAAAAGGGCACAACCACACAACGCCACAGACTGACGCCTATATCAAGAGCCAGGTCCCTTCGTGGGCAGCCCAATTCCTGAAGTCTCTTTAACTCCACACATGGAATCTGCTTTCTGTGTCGTTAATGCCCTCGGCGCACTCCCGTCCAACGCCGAAGCGCGCAAACCAACCTCGCACAGCTATCAGAACATAGACGAACCCAATGGCACCCTGACTCGATGGGATGGCACCGCTCTTTCCCATATAATGCTAAACCTACTTCACCTATCTTCAAACATAGTCGAAGACGTCGCCGGCTTAGCCTTCAAAGTCTGTGATCAGAAAGGCATCCGAGTATATTTCGTCGTCAACGCGAAACCCCTAGCGCAGTCAGGCAGCCATAAAATACTGGCATCATTTGTTCACAAGGTCTGGACATCCCTACAAGAACAATCTCGCCTCTACTGGGGATCATCCAAGGACCAGGAAGGAAATTTTACGAACATCAAAAAGGAACTCGAAGAGGTGGTGGAAAAGTACTCCGCTCCAGCGATCATCAAATACATTAGAGGACAGCACGATACCATCCAGAAACTCGTCTCAACTCTCGAGAAACACCCTTTGATGCGAAGCGCCACGGTGGGTGTTACCCAGGCCCTGAGAAACGCCGTGGAAATACTCAGCCTTCTACGCGAAGGGAATCTCAGCCCCAGTGAGGTCTTGTTGAAGACAGAGCAGCTTGACAGATGCTTCCTCGCAAGCGTGCGATCTTACTTGGCCGCCGGTAAGCATCTTTTACCTCTTCGCGCGAATATCTTTCCTTACCATCTCAGTTCGAGCTCCGTCCCAGCAGTTCTTTGACATCATCCAAAAGGTCACAAAGGCCAAAAGATGTCTCAATGATATTCTCGAGGACCCGAAGGCTGAGAACAATCGAGAACTATTCTCACTTCCTTTCGACCGCGTTGAATTCGTTCCCAATTCCACCGTCACTTCCCAGGTGAATCTGCCGATAGCTAAGGCCGATTGGGAGGCTGCAGCACAGCAGGCATTTTCTCTGCTCCCCGATATAAGCGACCACAAAGCGCGAGAACATGATATTTCCCGCAAGGTCGACGAACTTTGGGCAGAAATTACCCAAGAGTACCACCTTGAGGAGCATACAGAGCCTATCGTATTCAAAGCGGCTGCTCACGCTGAAGTCGTCCTACTCGAACATGTGTTATCAAAGAAGTTGCTTGAAGGCCCCGGCACAATTCCATACATAGTCGTTCCTGGCCTCTCCTGCTACCAGTGCCAAACTTATTTCGACTTTGTGTGCCGGGCAAAAGGACCAGTCTTATTCGATGATTGCCACCAACCCGCAGGTCGACCCCACAACCGATTCTGTTTTCCGTGGGTTATGCCGGAAAGCCAGACTTCCGATAGCATTAGGGCCAGGAAAGTGATAATTAGAGCGGTGTATGAACGACTTTTTGGATTGGAGGACACGGATGCAGATTCAGATTCGGATTCAGACTTCAATTAGGTCGGTCGAGATTCGACCAACACTGTAGTTATGCAGAGGAACAAGGAGGGGGCATGAATATGTATTGGAACTGAATGTGTATGAGTCTTGTTTTCTCACCCAAGTAGCATATGAGTGTTGGCTGCGACCGAAACTTGTCATCATGTACCCCAAACTAAGTTTATCAAGCAAGATAAAGGTTCAACGTTCAAGCTTCAGGATACAATGGCGGAGGAAACGCTGCGGGCGAGAATAAGAAAACCTATTGCTTCATCGCTCTTAGAGGACACTATGTAATCGTCAGTCCGAATAGAGATCCTTCGCGAAAGAATGACACAATTGTCACTGGGAGAAGATTGCATTGTAGCAGGCGCAGGGGTGCTATCCACAGCCTTTTCACTGTGAAAGGAGAGGATATCCGTTCTCATGCCTTCGTGTTCAGATAGAAGTAGCCATTTTTTCTTCCTTGATGATAACACCCATAGGTGGCCTTCAATCGCACGGGAGGAACAGTCAGATCGCGGCATTTTTGCATGTAATGAGGCCTGTAGTCTATCCAGTCACGTGTACCTTCAAAATACGAACGGAACTACCGCCTTCCTGGTCTTCGGGTATGCGTCTCCAAACTTGTTCTGGTACCATTGGTGGCCGCGATATGCCCTGGGGACCATCAGCACAATCTCGTTGACCAGGAATATCCAAGGCGGTGATAGAGTGGGGAAGAACTGGCTTCCAGGTGCAGCGATGATGCGAGAGTATGTTTGTGGGTTGAACAACGATGAAAAGAGGGATGCGATGGAGATGTCGGCGATCTCGGACAAGGTGAACGGGAGAGGACTCGCAGCAAGCGCGAACCCAAACCACTCGATCCATTCACAGAAGTAGTTGGGGTAGGAGATTATGGAGTACAAGCCACCGTACGGTATGGAATAGTGCTCCCCTTGAGCTTTCCCGCTTGGAGCCTTGGCCTTGCTCTTCGCCTTTCTTCTGATGTTGAATAGGACCTCGTCATGGTAGACGTTCCCTACGAAGCCAGCCGCCCATAACGCGAGACCAAAGTAGAATGTCGGTCTGGAAGTGTTAAGATATGTGCCCGCGGCTGGTGAGGAGAGGTACGCGCCCATGATAGAGCCGTTGAGGGCGTTGAAGATTGTCCCACTTGCTGGAACGGCGAAGTGGGATTTGGAGCGCGAAGGGGTGCGCATGGGAGATAGAAGAGCTCGGTTGGCGTAGTGAATCAAGAAGCATGCCGCTAGCACGACTTGAGGAGTGCTCAAGGACGATACAGCAGATGGTGTTGCGGAGAGCGGGGATGTAAGGAATGTGTAGGTGAACATGACAGGTGCAACGAGCTCCATGACGATCCAAGACTTTATACCGTCCAGTAGGAGCTTGCTCGACTGGTCTTGTGGGCTAAACCGCCCGAATGGCGCGTTTATAATCAGGAGAACCGGCGCTGTGAGCGCGGAATTTATCGTGAACCATTTTCGCGCCTCTGTCGGAAGCTAAGTCAGGAAGTCTCCAGAAATTCTAGGAAGCTTACCATTGTATAAAAACTTCGCAGTTTCGTGTGAAGTCATGGTGAGATATCCTATGTTATGTCGAAGTTGAGTTTGAGTTGAGTGGATGAATCATGATGGAGAAAGACGCGTCTGGGAATTCGATGGCACCAGAATTCGATTTGTCTCTGCTTGGCCCGGCCCGGTCGTTCAAGTAATTTTTTGCTTTCAACCAACACGAGCATGGCTACTCGAATGAAGCACACTAGAATCCCAACGCAAATACGATTCTAGCTCGACCCAGATGGCCTACTCAACAGACTACAATTACATGGCGACTCGTGTGATCTACTAGGGAACAGGAACACCAACAGATTGGACTCCGTCGGCATATGCACGCAGGTATGCCGCCATTTTTTCATCTAGAAATCCATACTGAGTGTTCAGAACAGTGAATCAGGCACTTGAAAACTCACAGACTCTAATTGACCCGTCGAGTGAGACCATCATATACTCTGGGATATCCTGGAAGTCAAAACAGCAATTAGCGCCTGAAATTAAAGTACGAAGGCAGTCTACACACGGCGTCTTTCGCCCCTCCTTCAAGCCATTCCTTGACCTCGATTGCGTCATTCTTCGCGCACTGCCAGAATCCGCTGAGGACACTGATGTTGGCGTTGAACTTGGCTAGGTCGCCTTCTCCGATCTTGTTCAAGCGTTCTCGAGCCTTTCGGATATTTCCGATCTTATCCTCAAGGTGGTTCACCACAGCTTGCTTCTCATCAACTTTCATCTTACGGTCTCGTATCGCAGAGTCAACAACACCAACAAAGGCACTATCACCAGTCAACTCACTTTCAATTGCCATGCGAAGACCCATTGCCCCGATACCAGGGCCAAATAGCATGCCCAGCGACTGTCGAAGTTGTCAATTGGGGAGAAAACACAAGTAACACGACGCAACCCACAAACAAGATTGTCGGGAAAGCCCCCGTCGATAGGACAATCGCAAAGATTTCCATCAGGTTGGTCCAGCCGCCCGAAAACATACCGCTCTGGAACATTTGCTTCATGAAATCCTCCAAGCGCTTCAGTTCCTGCTTGACCTTCTCCAGCTGTGCCTTCGCCTCTGTGAGCTCTTTACTCAATTGCTCCTCCTTGTCGGAGGACCAATGGTTAAAGGAACCGACGAAGACGCCGAATGTCCCTTTGAGGTCTTCGAACTCTTTGTTCATGGCCTCTGACTTCTCCTTGAATTTCTCGGCATCCTATTGGAGTCAGTAAAGAGAGGGCAACGGCTAAGTAAAAGGCACTTACTTTAATGAATTGGCCCAGTTTGTCTTCGCGTTGTTTCGTCGTCAGCCTTGGGTCCTGGCACATCGGAATGATGACCTTCTCGAATCCTTTTGAATATGGTATGTCGTCAGCTCAACGAGCGCCTCAGACCTATGTCACTTACGTAGGCCATAGGCGGCAATGACCACGGCTAAATCTGTACTCTTGTGCAAAGTTCGGCGGAAGCTCTGGAAACGTTCAACTATCAGCAAAGATCGCGAAAGACGACCGAGCAGGAAAATTACCTACATCGTGGATGACCTTCAATCGAGGAGTGAATGGCCCCTCCTTTGGATGCGCATTCTGTGCGTCGATCGACGCCAACGTCACCGCTAAATTCAAGAATATCTCCTCAAGATTGCTGCATGCCTGAGCGGCGTCTGCGGCACTCTTCTGCAGATACGGAAGAGACTCCTTCGAGGAGAGCTCCCTTCCAAGCTGCTTGATTAAAGCATCCTTCTCCTCTTTCGTGAATGGTTTGGCGTTCTCAGCGTTGTCCATGACAGCCTTGATCTGCTCGTCGGTGAGGTTGTGAGCGGTGGCGACGATCTCATCGGAGGAGGATTTGGAGTCGACGTGTTGTTTGATTTCTTTGACGACGGAATCGTATGAAGGAGGAACATCAGCGCTCATGGTGGCGGAAGGGTGGATCGAGAGGCGAGAGAGAAAGTGAGGATAGTTCGAACTGCTTGATCGAGTACGAACGCATCTGACTCTTATACGCTATTTGTTTAGCAGAGTTCTCCTGGGCACGCCCTTGTCAAATCATGCACGAAGAGGTCGCGAAGTCCCGGAGACAAGAACGCACCGCAAGCGACATACCGGCTGTTCTTCACGTCAAATCATTACTCTGTGCCTCTCTGCTACGAATTCACCGACTCAGCGCATCTCGTTCAAGCCCCACATCGCATCACATCTCGACAGTTCCTTTGGATTAGAATGCTGAGGACACCCACTTAGCTCGAAGCCCCAGGTCTGACCCGGCTGCCCTGTGCCTTCTGACCTCCACACCCCCATTTTTGCTAGCGTGTACCTTGTGCCTCTCCTCTTCCCTTGCAGCAGTGGCAAATCATGGACTCGTGGCTCCCTATCAAGACAGCCAGCATTTACGTCCTTGATCCAGAATAGGAAAGAGTTGCGGTTTTTGGACAGTCGGGCAGTTTTGATCCCGACGATCGCCGATGATTATCACTTTGCCTCCTTCGATTGTGTGCCTCGACGTCGGACATGCAGCATTGTGTCGCCTTAATGGTTAGCCTTTGTTAGAATTGCAGCAGGAACATAAGCCCTGTCGTGAAGCGTGCCTTTTGCGGGTGATGATCGAAACGCCGGAGGATGGAAAGGGAGGCGCCGGAGTTCGAATGCCGAAGGCACGTTCGGTGCACTTGCATACAGGAAGGTGGGCTTGTTTTTACCAGGCTCGTTGACGGGTATAATAACTTAGCATCTCTCCTCTCCAAAGGCCATTCCGCCTCCTTTTTCACTCTTCATTCACTGCACATCCAACCTTCTCTAACCAATATGGAAGCACCTCCCTCATACGCCTCCGTCATTGCCGCCATCGAGAAGAAGCTGGGGCCTAACCCAACGGCCGAGGAGATGCTCGCGGTCGCCGAGTCCGTCCCAGAGACCCACATCGACGTCATTCTCGCCAACACCGACAAGCTCCCCGAGTATAACAACGACGATGCACAGAAAGTCGCTCTGAACGTCGAGCTGGCCAAGGCTGCTTCGACCCCTGAGGCCACAGAGTGCTTCAAGGTTGCGGCTGAAGACGCAGTGAAGGCCGCCAAGGAGATTGAGGGGATGTTCCAACGCTTGACGGTTGACCTCGCCGAGATTGACCAGGGTGGTAAACTTCCAGAGGAGGGTCCGTTCGTTCCCAGGTTGAAGGTTGTTCATGATGTAAGCGTTCTGTTGCATTTATCCTTTGATTTGTCGCTGACCTGCCACTTTCGCAGAAATATCGTACTATACTAAATAAGAGCACCGACTTGGCTGTCATTATTGCCACGTACGGCCTTCGTGAGCGATCCGATTAAATGGAATTTTCAGAGTGCTTATGTGTTGGCTTCAGGATTTGAGACCATCATCATCCCCATCTGCAATGACCCGTCACTCAGCGTCGACAAGAAGAAGGCGAAGTTGGACGAATTCATCATAGTAAGTCTTTTCTTTGTTGGTCTTTCACTCGCTTAGGTTAAGACGATCATAGGACGCAACAAGGTTCAGTGAAAGCAGCAAGGCCACCGAGGAAGAGTTCAAGCTGCTAAAAGCTGATTTTGTTGCATTCGTCGAGTTGTTTGTCAACTGGGCCACCGTCCGCGAGGCTGAACAAGAGAAGCGGCTGGAGAACGCGAAGTTGGAGCTCGCAAACTTGAAAGCAGACTTGAAGAATCTCGAGGATGCGGTTACTGGTCTCACAATATTCGCCACTGTCGGCCTCCCTGTAATTGGCCTCTTTGGACTTTGTTTAGGACCACTGGGAATGGCGATCATGGTGCGCATCCTTGAACTGGGCCTTTTTGTGGCCTTACCCAAACTTCTCAGCTTGGTGTCATTGGAGTCAGCTTCCTCCTCTCGTGGACCTCGATCTTCGTACTCGGCTTTATCATCAAGAGTAAGTTACTCTTATACTCTACTACTCTCTCTCCTGCTCATCATCGACCATAGACAAGCACAATAAAATCCAGGACAAGCAAAAAGAAATTGCGAACATTGAATCCTCGATCCAGAAGCTCCGCTCCATCCGCGAGCAACTGACCAAGGCAGAAACAGGTGACCTCGCGGCATTCAACAGGAATATCAACGTACTTTCTGCCGTATGGTCGACCGCCCACAAAGACGCGCTTACTATTCGGGAGTGGCTTGAGAACGGCGCGAAGGATGCGGTATGTCAACGGATCATTATAATATGTCGAGGAAGGTTTCTGATTTAAATTCTGGGCAGGATATGCCTGAATACCTGAACATCGCGGCAAACGAAGCTGTTAGCGTTTGTAAGTCGCCAGTTAATACGCCAGATAGTGCAGGAGATACTAACTGGGTTTGTGTGTCCAGACAAGTCTATGGCGTTCTACCTTCGCCAATACGCTGATGGGGTCACGTCTAGCAGCGTCACTTCGTCCTAAATCACTCAGATATTGAATATCATGTGTGTATTCTTTGTTGTAATTATAACTCGAGTTGATAAGTCTATACCGGTACGATAAAGTACAGGCCAGCACTTGACTCCTTGAACTCATTGCAGATACGAAGTCAAGTTACTTGTATCGTGATGCATGAACGCTTAAATTCTCCCGTTGCATCTGTGATTGCGGCATGCTACTTCTGTTTCTTTCCGTCTATCGTGTGCTCTTTCCTTCAAATGAATTCGTTGGTATACTCAAGACCATCGTTTCATGTCCGTAATGCGTAGTAGAATCCTTCGTCAATGTTCGTACTATATAAACGTCGTTAAATCGTCAGATCAACCTCAATATATGCAATGCCAAATAAGGCGATGGTGGCGAACGGTTGACAGGGCGCCAAGTCCGAGACGGGATCAAGATCAAAGCCCGTTACAGCTTCGCCTTTCCCTTTTTCTTCAGCTGCGCTTCGTATTTCTCCTGCAGCACGCGACGAAGCGTCTTCCCTGTTGGGGACTTGGGAATCTACGATTGAAATCGAGGATCCTGTCAGCAAGGCGTCAAACCAAAACTAGCAGAGGGAATACTGACCTCGCTAACGATTTCAATTCCCCCTCGCAAGTGCTTATACTTGCTCAGGTTTTCCTGATGCCAGCTCTGAAGCGCCTTGATGACAGCTTCCTTGCCAAGCTTTTTGCCAGCTGGGCTGAGAACGACCCATGCACGCGGGACCTTCTCGTCGGACGTGCGGCCGCCAGAGACACCAGCAACTGTCGCGTCGGTGATGAGCTTATCGGGGTGCGCGAGAAGGCAATTCTCAATCTCGACAGGAGAAACTTGGGCGCCAGAGACCTTCAGTGTATCCTGCGAAGCACGTCAGTCGCGTCGTCCAGAAATAAAGCTAACTTGAACGGGTGAAATTCACCTTGGCACGATCAGCGAACCAGAAATATCCCTCCTCGTCAATACGGAACGTGTCGCCGGTGTGCAGCCATCCGTCTACAAACGTCTCTCGGTTCGCTTTCTCGTTGTTCCAGTAGCCAATCGCGATGTTTCCGCTGCGCAGCCACAGCTCGCCAGGCTCGTTCAGCCCTGCCTCCGTGCCATCCTCGCGAACCGTGCGTGCCTCCATCCCCGGAAGGAGCACACCCGTACACCCATTGATCCGGCGCAGCTTACCCCCAAGCATGCCGTCAAACGGCTGGGTTATTGCGGCAATGGTCTGAAGAGGAGTCAGCACCTCGGCTTCGCCGGGAAGGAAAAACGACATACAGCTTCGGACATGCCATAGCCTGTAAAAATAGAAAATAAGTCAGGGTGACTCTGCAGGGCTGGTGTTAGACATACCTTCGTTAAACTTCGTTTCCCCCGGAACAAGCTTCTCCAGCCTGGTCGCGAGCTCGGGAGGAAGGTATGCCGCACCACTTCCCATTGTGAGAACGCTGCTGAAGTCCACATTCTCGATTCCCGGATGATTTACAATCTGGTGCACAACAGATGGGATAAGCGTCAAAGTTGTGACCTTGTATCTGGAGATAAATCTACGTCAGGCATCGGAGACCAAGTGGGTCCAAGTTGACCTACTTCGGGATAGCTTTGAGACAAGCATGGATATCCCACTTCGAAGGAAGTACAAGGGTATTCGGTGACAGACATGAACGGAAGCAGTAGCCGTGCAAACCGTAGGTGTGATGAAGCGGCAGGAATGCGAGCGTAACAGGAATACCTTCAGGAGTTTTCGGTGTTGGGGGCTGGTTACAGTAAGAAAATTGACTCCACCCTAGCAAACGCGTATTACTCACCGTATAGACGTCCGCAATGAGCTGGCCCATCACAATCGACTGGCCGATGGAGAAAATGAGATTGCCATGCGAGATCATCACCGCTACGCGATCATGAGCGTGTCAATCACTCACTCAATCAGACAAACGCACCTTTTGGAAGCCCACTCGTCCCACTTGAAAACACTAAGTATGCGAGCGTGTCCTTCTTCGCGGGGCGTACGTCGACAATAGGCGTCTTGCGTTTGCGGACGAGGTTGATAAACCCCCAGAAGCTCTTCCGTCCTCGGGCTTCCTTCGCACCTTTCCCTTTGACTGGGTCCTTCATAACATATATCTTATCATCCGCGAGCCCAAGATCCTTCGCGACAGGCAGGACGGTCTTGAGGAATTTGGCATCGGCGAAAATTCGCGTCACTTTCGTAAGCGAAAGGGCATGCTTGAGTTCGAACGGCGTGCTGTAGGACGAGATAAGGGCAAACGGTGTCGTGATACGTAGGCAGGCGTGAACCAGTGTGATGTAGTCCTGGTTGAGGAACGGAACATTAGTATCCTGATTAGAAACGCCCGGGGGGCGACCCACACCAGCGTCGATTGAATAGCTTCGGCACCGCATCACACCACGTCGACGTCACACTCACCGAAGAATTCTCGCTCATGATGCCCACCACGTCACTGCCTTCACCGCTCAAACCCAAGCCTCCCTCCGCCACCGGCGCTCCTAGGGCGGTCGACAGCTGCTCGATGCGTGCGAGGTGTTCACGGAATGACACCCGCTCGTCCGTTACGGGGTCGATGTGCACTGTGTAGTCCGGCCATTGCTCCTGGTCCGGACGTTGGAACAAGATGTGGTGGACGTTGACTTCGGGAAGCGGTGGGGGGTCCGGATACGGGGATTTGAGATACATGGCGCTCGGCTGAGACTACAGGGGTGGTTCCGGCGATACGGGGGTAGGATGATGAGCGTCTTTAAGTACCTATGGAAAGGAGGTATCGCCAGAAAGATGGGGAAGGAAAGCAGGTATCCGGGCCCCTTCTGAGGAGGCTTATATAGCCGCAATCGAAGTTCCCGGCAG